>SRLM01002706.1:2119-26170 GCA_015708895.1 Populus ilicifolia | reverse complement strand
CATCTCAACTACAGCAAAATCCCAATGAGCAATACAATGCAAAAGCAAGTAGTTATGGAAGTCAACACATGGATCAAGTCAAATAAGTCATCACTCTTCGCAGTGGTAAGGTTATTGAAAAACCCACTCTTGAACCTTGTGAGAAAGATGATGAGTCAATCTTTAAGGGTAAAGAAGGGGTTTAATCTGAATATTACAAGGAAAAGACTGATTCCCTGCTAGCACTTCCATTTCCTCATACCATGACCAATCAGGAAGAAATCGAGGATGAAAAAGGCACCGAAAATGTTGATGTCGATCTTTTATCAAAAGCGACAACATATTCAACACCCGACATCACACCAATCGATGATTACTTTCCTGATGAATCTCTACTTTTTCTTAGTTCAATGCCTTGGTTTGCTAAAAATATCAATTTTCTTGCTTCAGGATTTTTGCCAGCTCACTAGAGTATCGAAGATGAAAGAAAATTTTTCAGCGACGTGCAAAACTTTTATTGGGATGACCCTTATTTATTCAATTATTGTCCTGATCAAATATTTCAAAGATGTATTCCCGACAATGAGGTAAGTGATGTTATTAAATTTTATCACTCTAAGGCACGTGAGGATCATTTCTCATAAAAAAAAAGATTCTAGAAATCTTACAAAGTGGATTTTACTGGCCTACCATATTCAAGGAGTCACTTGCATTCCATAAAAACTGTGAAAATTGTCAAAAGGTGGGATTTATTTCAAAACACAAAAAGTCTTTAGATAATCTTCTATTGACTCTTAAGTCTCATCATAGTCGAGATAAGCATCGTGTAATTCATAACTTATGAACCCTTTTCATAAAGAACATGCTTGGTATAGTCTTGGGAATCTGACTAAAAAAGACCTTGTTTGCTAGTTTTTAAGAAAACTAGATGGGAAGCCTATCTCCGACCTATAGAAGGCGTTTAAGTCATTCTTGGACATAAAACCAAGGGAAGATGTGAGCCACAATCACAACTACCTGTACATACACATGCTCTTTGTGTCTTTTGGTTTCATTATTGTGTTTTGTTGTTACTTATATTTGTTTTAGTGTGTTTCAGGTTTGATAGTGTTTGTTATTTCAGGTGATATCTTTATACTTTATCTTTCTACCTTTAAACATTGAGGACAATGTCTTGTTTTAGTTGGGGGGAGAGAGTAGTAGCTAAAAAAAAACTGTGTTTTCTATTTCATAAAGCATGTGCAAAATGGTTGTAATTAGGATGGCAGAGTAAAGGAGCTCTTTTGTTAAAGTGACTCTTGAGACGCATCTTAGTAACTATTCTTACAAGGTCTATTATAATACTTCTTGAAATATTCAGATTTACAAACTCTTGCATTGTTATCACTTAAGTCTGNCAATCACAACTACCTGTACATACACATGCTCTTTGTGTCTTTTGGTTTCATTATTGTGTTTTGTTGTTACTTATATTTGTTTTAGTGTGTTTCAGGTTTGATAGTGTTTGTTATTTCAGGTGATATCTTTATACTTTATCTTTCTACCTTTAAACATTGAGGACAATGTCTTGTTTTAGTTGGGGGGAGAGAGTAGTAGCTAAAAAAAAACTGTGTTTTCTATTTCATAAAGCATGTGCAAAATGGTTGTAATTAGGATGGCAGAGTAAAGGAGCTCTTTTGTTAAAGTGACTCTTGAGACGCATCTTAGTAACTATTCTTACAAGGTCTATTATAATACTTCTTGAAATATTCAGATTTACAAACTCTTGCATTGTTATCACTTAAGTCTGCTCATATACTTGTTTAACATGTATTCTTAAACCTTAATTTACACACACACTTCAACATATAATTGTGGGTTGCATATTGGATTATTACATTATTTATGTTCTTTTGTTAAAGGTAACAACTAAGAGAAAGGGATAGTATATAAAAAAAAACCAAAAAAAATAAAAAAAAGGAAAAAAAAGAAAGAAAGAAAGAAAAAAATGAATGATAATAAAAAAAATATAGATAAGTTTGGTTTCGTAGCCTCCCCAACCTAAGCAATTAAGCCCGAAGGGGTGTTTTAACACCTAATACCCTAAAGTCAACTGACTTGGGAGCTATTGGCCCAACGGTTGTTACATGGGTTGAGGAGAAAAGCTTAAGGGAATCAAACATTGCACTATCTACATATTAGTATCTGCGACCCGAGTTACTAAGCTCGTAGGGGTGTCTTAACACCTAATGCCCTAAGACCAACTGGTCTAGGAGTCATTAGCTGAAAGCTCGTTACATGGGTTAAAGATGCATGGTGTTTTAAATTATATGTATATATATTAAAAAAAAAGACAAAAATAATAATCACAGCCCAAGGAAGTTAACCTTAAACATTAGAACAAAAATTTTGTTTTCTTCCAACAAAAGCCCTATAATTATGTGTTGATATAATGAGCACAAAAGAAAGGTTTATGAATATCTTGTTGAGAGGTATTAAGCAGGTATATAAATATAACGAGTTTATTTATCTGGATAAAGTAATGGAAGTTAAATGATGAATACCTTGCTTCGTGGAATTTGCAAATTGTTTTTCTATTTTAACGCTTTGATTACTAGGGACTAGTAATAAGCTAGTTGGGGGGTGTGATTAGTACTCAAAAGTGCATTTTTATCATGGTTTTATATCATCATTTTGCACTTAAAGTATCAATAACTCCTTAACTAAAGTACGTTTTATAATAATCTATCTAATAATATAAGATACCTTTAATTTGTGGTAAATGTCCATTTTAAATGCAGGCCTATCACATAAATGAAAGGATTGATTGATGACTTTAAGAACTTCAATTGCAAAGGCAAAGAGATGATCAAACTTAGAAAAGAGATGTCGGTGCAATCCAAACCGGAACACTGTTCGGTAATTGGGTCATATCTGGAGCTATAGATCTCAGATTTAGGTCTACTTTATATGGATGGAAAGGTAAGACATAGGCCTACAACTTTCATATGGAGCCCAAGATCTAAAAAGGCCATTTTCAAGTCCAAATTATTGCAACAACAAAGAAGCCCGAATCTGTCCTCCAGCCCGAGCACTGTTCAGTATTTTGGCCATATCTGGAGTTCTAGAAGTCAAAATGAGCTGACTTTTTTACACAAGAAAGCTGAGACAATTGCCTAGAACTTTCATATTTTCAAGTGGCTCTAATTGTGACGTCATCAATGAAGTTTTGGGTAGACAAGAGAAGATAAGGATTGTCGCCAAGTCAAGGGTTGGCCACCTACTCATCAATTAGTCATCAAATCAATAGTTCCCAATTTTGGCCTATAAAAGGAGGCATTTGCCATGCATTTAGGCATCTTGGTGTCCAGATCAAGATCATGCTCTTGTTTTCTCTCTTTGTATTCTTTATGCTTTGTTTTCATTAATATCAAGTTTATGCCTTTCATTTCCTTTCCTTTCCTTAGTTAACTTTTATGTTCTTATTTTGTTTATCTATTTTTCTTTCTTTCATTATGTCTAGCTAAGTTAATTATGTCAAGGTGAAAAGGTTACACTAATGGTGTAAGAATAAGTATGGTATAAACTTAATATGGACTTTAATGTTTAATACTAACATGTTTTATATTTGTTATCTTGTTCACTCTTTAATACTTTGCTTGTTAAATGATTAATCTTGATTTATGTTGTATAACAATTGGTACAACAAATGCTTGGCACTTTCATAGCCCATACTGTCAGGTATAACCGACACCTGAGCTATGAAAGGAACTTGATTTGTTGTTAACATAAGTTATAATCATGAATGCTTGATGAAATTTACAAGTATTAGCATTAATTGAATAAGATGACTAATGTAATCATGTTAACAATTTATAATCTGATTGGAACCTCCTTTGTATGTGGATTCCAATTAAACAATAACAGTTTATACTATAATTGTTTGACATACCATTAGTGGAACCTCTAACCTTGACATTTGTTATTATCATTGTTAATCTTTACTTTAATATTTCATCTCAAAGTTCTCATCTTCTTCTTCTTCTTCTTCTTCTTCTTTGTTGTTGTTGTTGTTGTTGTTGTTGTTGTTGTTGTTGTTGTTGTTGTTATTGTTATTATTGTTATTGTTGTATTATTGTTATTTATAATTTGTATAATAACCTCCATGTGGTTCGACCCCGGTCTTACCGGGTTATTTATTACTTCGACACTCCTACACTTGGGAGAAGACATCAATCTCTTTGTTGTGTCAACCATTAAGGCAACAAATTGAGAAAGATGGATTCTTTTTGGATGAATGTGCAAGACGTTCTTGGAGCTAAAAAAGCGCATTACAATAGCGATATGTAAAAGTCTTATCACCAAAGTCAACATACTCGCATGTTTCCCTTAGAAATTACATACAAAATGAAAGATAATGAAAAAAAAGAACATGGATGATATAAGGTATAAAAAAACGAATGAGTTTGGGAAATTTGAAGGTAAACTCATTTTTTTATTTTTGTTTTTTGGTATTCAGATTGGCCAACCAATAAGCTTTAATAAGCAATTGGTCCATATGTGGTCTTAGTCTCAAAGTTAGTATTGTTATTGACATTTTTATCAAAGGGAAATCCATATGCAAGATGTGCCTGACTTGTTGATGCTATTGATAAAGAGGTATTATTATTTAAGATTGAATAATTTCCTTGTATGGAAGTAAAACATGATGCACCATCATTAGTAGTATGTAAAAGCGAGTGGTCATTGGTTAGATGAGTAGAGTTATACGGTGTTTCTTGTGTGAATGAAAAAAATTTGTCGCCTAAATTTCCTTCACTATAAATATGGATTGTTGAGTTGTATGGTGAAAAAACACCAGGTCCAACATCATGGAATGGTTGTAATCTTTGTCGATTGCTAGTCATAAAGTTGTTGCTTCTAAAAGTTAAAAGATAAATTTAAATGATCAAAGATAGTCAATCAAGGCAATTTTAATAACATGGTTAGAATTGAGAATATAAATGGAAAAGAAATAAAAATTCCATGACAGAATAAGAAATCAAATAGAAAATCTAATCATCAAATAGAGGAAACATGAACACATGAAAAAAAATCACATTAATTTGAAAAAAAATAAAGCATAGAATGGAAAAGACAAATACAGCAACAAAGAAAGTATGAAAAATATAAGGCAAGTTTGAAAATAAAGGTGCACCTATAGCTGCACCTGTAGCTGCAATGAGACAGGAAAAATGTGGTGTTTCAGCTTCCTATAACATGGAGATAATTGAACAACAATTGGAATAACAGACCTGTAACAAATGGTGAAAAATAGAAAGTCACAAAGCAATTTTGAATTTGTGAGGTGGACAATAACAACAACAGCAAAAATAAATATGATTACAAAAATTGCAAGCAAACAACTATGAAAAATATGTTATTCTACTGCAAAATTCAGAGTTCTTGCAATGGAAAGAAGCAAATGCAATAATAAAGAAAGTGTGTGACATTTGTTGCAATAAACAGAGGTGATATGAAATGAACATTTTTTTTCTCAACAAATTCTTGGTGTAAACCAATTAAGCCATAAATTATATACAATCAAATTCAAAGCGTAAAACATGTTCATTATGTCGTAAAATTTAGAGTTGTTCTAATAGAAAGAAAAAATGCAACAAAATAAAGAAAATGAGTGGAAATTGTTGCAATAAATAGAGGTGCTACAAAATGAACAAACTTTTTTCTCACCATATTCTTGTTGTAAACCATTTTAGTCACTAATTATATGCAATGCAATTAAAAGCATTAATTCAGCCACCAATTACATGTTCAAATTAAAATCATGGGAATTAACAACATAATCTTAACAAAGAAATTTTGTTTTCATGCAAGCATTATTGAAAATAAAATTAGCCGGTCATCATATGTAATTGAATCGAAAAGCCTCGACATGAGCAATGTATACATGTGATTACAAAAATTGGAAGCAAAAAATTATGAAGAATATATTCATTTTGCTGTAAAATTCAGAGTAGTTCCAATAGAAAGAAGAAAATGCAACAAAATAAAGAAAATGAGTGGAAATGTTGCAATAAATAGAGGTGCTACAAAATGAACAAACTTTTTTCTCACCATATTCTTGTTGTAAACCATTTTAGTCACTACTTATATGCAATGCAATTAAAAGCATTAATTCAGCCACCAATTACATGTTCAAATTAAAATCATGGGAATTAACAACATAATCTTAACAAAGAAATTTTTTTTTCATGCAAGCATTATTGAAAATAAAATTAGCCGGTCATCATATGTAATTGAATCAAAAAGCCTTAATATATGAGTAATGTATATTGTTATGGAGAAAATAGAATAAAAAAATAATGGTTAAGCACAATGTTGTCAATGATTTCAACCATATTATACGAAATCAAATCTAAAGTGATAATTCAATTGCCACTTATATACAATTTAATTCAAAATCTAACAAAAAATAAATGATAAGGGAATGGTTTATAATTTTTCAATCAAGGTAATTTTAATAATATGGAAAAAATTGAAAATTTCAATGGAAAACAATTAAAAGCAAACTATTTAATGAAAGAATAAGATTAAAAAATTCACCAAAAAAGTTAATTATATAATAAAAGAAACATGAACGTATATAAATATCCAAATTAATTCATAAAAAAAAAGCACATAATGGAAAAGAAAAATACAATAACAAAGTTGCAGACAAAAAACAGGTCAAGTTTGAAAATAAAGGTATACCTATAGCTTGAGTGAGACAGGAAAAGGGTGGTGTTTCAACTTCCTGCAACCTGGAGATAGTTCAACACCAATTGAAATAACGTGCCTGTAACATATGGTGAAAAATAGAAAGTTAGTAAGGAAATTTGAACTTTAGAGATGGAAAGTAACAATAATAAAAAAAAATATATATATATGTATGATTATGAAAATTGATAGAAAATAATTATGAAAAATGTGTTTAATCTGCTGCAAAAATAATAGTTGTTGCAATGAAAAGAAGCAAATACAACAATAAAAAAAAGTGAGCAGAATTTGTTGCAATAAACAAAGGTGATACCAAATGAGCAATTTTATTTTCCATCAAAATCTTGTTGTAAACCAATTTAACCACCAATTATATGCATCCACTTCAAAGTAGCGACAATTCAACCTTTAATTACAAGCAACTAAAATTAATTAAAGTCATGGCAATTAACAATATAATTTCAGGAAAAAAAATTTCTTTATGCAAGTGTTGTTGAAAACAAAAGTAGCTAGCAATCACATGTAATTGAATTGGAAAATCTTGATATGAGCAATGCATATTTGTTGAAAGCATAAAACCTAATAAAACAATAATGGCTAAGCATAAAGTTGTAAACCATTTTAGGCACAAATTATATGCACTAAAATTTAAAGTGATAATTTAATTGCTAATTATATATAATTTAATTCAAAGGCCAAGGAAAAATAAAACATGTTACAAATTCTTTATTCAACAGTAGCACCTTAAATGACCATGCCAAACCAATAAACAATTTAATTTTATGTTTTCAAGCATAGAAGTAATAACCTTGATTCCTTGCATTATTTCATTAGCTAACCAAGCAATTAACTTCCAAATGGAAAAATCTTCAATATATTGTTATTTCTCATTCTTAAGCATATTTCATTTTGGAATGCATCTCTTTAAATAACCTCCAACATTAGTTCGATCAACTCTTTCTTAAAACACATATCACTAAGTATAAGTTCAAGCAACACTTTTTTTTAAAAGTAAGCATATTGATTAGTACTCAAAAGTGCATTTTTATCATGGTTTTATATCATCATTTTGCACTTAAAGTATCAATAACTCCTTAACTAAAGTACGTTTTATAATAATCTATCTAATAATATAAGATACCTTTAATTTGTGGTAAATGTCCATTTTAAATGCAGGCCTATCACATAAATGAAAGGATTGATTGATGACTTTAAGAACTTCAATTGCAAAGGCAAAGAGATGATCAAACTTAGAAAAGAGATGTCGGTGCAATCCAAACCGGAACACTGTTCGGTAATTGGGTCATATCTGGAGCTATAGATCTCAGATTTAGGTCTACTTTATATGGATGGAAAGGTAAGACATAGGCCTACAACTTTCATATGGAGCCCAAGATCTAAAAAGGCCATTTTCAAGTCCAAATTATTGCAACAACAAAGAAGCCCGAATCTGTCCTCCAGCCCGAGCACTGTTCAGTATTTTGGCCATATCTGGAGTTCTAGAAGTCGAAATGAGCTGAATGTTTTACACAAGAAAGCTGAGACAATTGCCTAGAACTTTCATGTTTTCAAGTGGCTCTAATTTTGACGTCATCAATGACGTTTTGGGCAGACAAGAGAAGATAAGGATTGTCACCAAGTCAAGGGTTGGCCATCTACTCATCAATTAGTCATCAAATCAATAGTTCCCAATTTTGGCCTATAAAAGGAGGCATTTGCCATGCATTTAGGCATCTTGGTGTCCAGATCAAGATCATGCTCTTGTTTTCTCTCTTTGTATTCTTTATGCTTTGTTTTCATTAATATCAAGTTTATGCCTTTCATTTCCTTTCCTTTCTTTAGTTAACTTTTATGTTCTTATTTTGTTTATCTATTTTTCTTTCTTTCATTATGTCTAGCTAAGTTAATTATGTCAAGGTGAAAAGGTTACACTAATGGTGTAAGAATAAGTATGGTATAAACTTAATATGGACTTTAATGTTTAATACTAACATGTTTTATATTTGTTATCTTGTTCACTCTTTAATACTTTGCTTGTTAAATGATTAATCTTGATTTATGTTGTATAACAATTGGTACAACAAATGCTTGGCACTTTCATAGCCCATACTGTATGGTATAACCGACACCTGAGCTATGAAAGGAACTTGATTTGTTGTTAACATAAGTTATAATCATGAATGCTTGACGAAATTTACAAGTATTAGCATTAATTGAATAAGATGACTAATGTAATCATGTTAACAATCTATAATCTGATTGGAACCTCCTTTATGTTTGGTTTCCAATTGAACAATAAGAGTTTATACTATACTTGTTTGAAATACCATTAGTGGAACCTCTAACCTTGACATTTATTATTATCATTGTTTAATCTTTACTTTAATACTCTATCTCCAAGTTCTCATCATCATCATCATCTTCTTCCCTTTCTTTATTATTATTATTATTATTATTGTTATTATTATTGTTGTTGTTATTTATAATTTGTACAATAACCTCCCTGTGGTTCGACCCCGGTCTTGCCGGGTTATTTATTACTTCGACACTCCTGCACTTGGGAGAAGACATCAATCTCTTTGTCGCGTCACATATATTTTTCAACAAAGCAAAACAACACCCTAATGTCAAGCTATCATGTAAACAAAGAATAAGCATTGATTAATTTAACATAAGCTCTTTCAACAACAACAAAGATATTTTAAAAAATTTAGTAGAAAAATAGCTTGAAAAAAAGAATGAAACAACTAAAAACCAGAACACTGCTTAATAAAAAAAGAGGCATAAAAATACCTTGTTAAACATTTCTTGAAAGTGGATAGCGAAACTAATAGCCTACATGATTAAAAATTCTAAGAAGGTCTAAAAAAAAAAGCAACATGTAAAACAAACATTTTCAGATGCATAAATCTACTAATAAGCCAAATTAGCACCTAAAATCCAAATGGAAAAAAACCACAAACAAATTGTTTTTTCTCGTATCTGAAGCACTAATCAACTTCAAATGCCTCATCTCAAATAATAATTTTTTTAAAGGGAACAAAACAATGTGAAGCTTAACAACAATGAAGCAACCTAAAGCTTTATGTGAACATAGTGCAGGAAAAAAATGTTATTAGATAATGTATGCATTATACTGATCATGTTATAAAGGTATGAGATAACACAATACAACTCACGCATTACCTAGTAAACTAGAAGAAGAAAAAGCCATTCAAAGGCATACAGATAAGATGATAGGAAAAGAGAAAAAAACAAAACAAAACTGCAGAAACAAATGAAAACTATGTTTACTGAAACGAAAAAAACAATGTCACATGACAGCCTTTGCCAATTAAAAAGACCACATAGATTACAGCAAAAAACTCTCAACTATAAAAAACATGGACCCAAAATCAAAATCAAAATTGCATGGACAAAGTAATATTTAAATAATGATAGGTTTCAGTATACAGTCGGTGTTTTTATATAATGATGGGTTACATTAATTTTGCATGACAAAGTAATATTTAAATCACAAACATGTATTTATTTGGCATGTGTGGTTTTACAGCCTATGAAGCACAACCTTTTGTTCTTGAAAATAGATGATCATGACATGCACTTGTTTTTTTAACCTTTATTTCAATATATTTCTAATACTTTATCAACAAAGTATTTCAATATATTTCTAATACATCAATATATTTCAATATTTCAAAAAAAACAAAATAAATTAATTTGTAAAAAAAACAAACATAAAATGAAAAAGAAAAATACAGTAACAAAGTTGTAAACAAAAAAGAAGTAAAGCTTGAAAATAATGGCACACTTGTAACTTGAGTGAGACAGAAAAAAGGTCGTGTTGTAGTTCTCGACAACCTAGATATAGTTCAACACTAATTGGAATAGTACGCTTGTAACAAATGGAGAAAAATAGAAAGCTACCAAGCAAATTTGAACTTGAGAGATGGATAACAACAACAATAAAAAAAAATGCGATTATGAAAACCAAAAGAAAATAATTATGAAAAATGTGTTTATTCAACTGCAAAAATGATAGTTGTTGTAATGGAAAGAAGCAAATGTAACAATAAAAAAAGTGAGAGGAATTTGCTATAAAAAACAGAGTTGATACCAAATGAACAATTCTTTTTTCAATCAAAATCTTGCTGAAAACCAATTCAGCCACTAATCTTATGCAATTCAATTCAAAGTAATAATTCAGCCACCAATTACATACAACTAAAATTAATTAAAGTCATGGCAACTAACAATATAATTTCAGAAAGAGAATTTTCTCTATGCAATTGTTGTTGAAAACAAAAATAGCTAGTAATCACATATAATTGAATTAAAAGGTCTTGAAATGAGCAATATATATTCGTGGAGAGAAAATAGAACCCAATTAAACAATAATGGTTAAGCATAAAGTTGTAAACCATTTCAGGCAGAAATCATACAAACTGAAATTTAAAGTGGTAATTTAATTGCTAACTATAAATAATTTAATTCATAGGTCAAGGAAATATAAAACAACATGTCAAAAATTCTTAATTCAACATACAACACCTTAAATTACCATTTCAAACCAATAAACAATATAATTCTCCATTTTGAAGCATGGAAGTAATAACCTTGATCATCTAAATTATTTCATTAACCTAGCAATTAACACCCAAATGGAAAAATCTTCAACATATTATTATTTTTTATTCTTAAGCATCTTTTATTTCGAAATGTATCTCTTTAAATAACCATTAACATGAGTTCAATTAGTTTTTTTGAAAAAAAACACATAGCACTAAGCATGAGTTCAGGCAACACCTTTTTAAAAAACACATATCATCAATGCAAAGCAAAACAACACCTCAAACTTAAGTTATTAAAATTCAATTAGCCTTTAAGTGACAAAATTGTTCAAAGTAGAAAAGATAAAAGTGAAGATGATGCAGTTGATTGTCTCAACCAAAGCTTTTTGGAAACACAAATTGTGTAAGAAAATGACAACGAGAACTAAAATTGTAAGCAAAGCCAGTTTTCTTGATTGCACACAAAATCAAAGGGAAGAAATTGAGGAATAAGGCATCAAGACCAATTGAAAATTAATCAACGAATCCATTCATTTTATAAAAAAAAAATTAAAATAATTGTGATAGAATCAAATGTATCCAGTGAAGTCAAAAATTAATGTTAACAGAGATTACAATACGATATTGCAAGGTTTTGGCTTTTTCAGCCACGACTTGATCGGCTTGGTGAACAACAAAGTTGTTCCCTACTTCCACTGTCTTGTTCACATAGAGAGAATTGAACATAAACTGATACAACATACTTGTTTTTCAATGAATGAAAACTTAAGCACAAAAGGAAAATTAAATAGTTCCTGGTGCTATTAATCTGAATAGCCATAACTGCAAAATATTAAGATTCAAAATATAAGCTAAGCTCTTCCTCTTGAGTCCATGAAAACTAAATTCTTATCCAAGATTGAGTCTATATTATTGGGCTTATCTTCAAGGTAAAGCTTATAAACAGTTGGGACTGTACATGTTGCATGAGACTTGAGTTTCCAGATTTTCAAGGAGTTTTTTTATATATAGTTAAATCTAAATTTAGTTTTAGATAAATTTAGATTTAGCTATTAATTCAACTTAAGCTCCTTCTACAACAACAAAGATATTTAAACAAATTTAGCAGAAAATAGCTTGAAAGAAAGAACAAGACAACCATGAACCATAACACTATCTAATAAAAAAAAGCATAAAAATACCTTGTTAAACATTCCTTGAAAGTGGATAGCAAAACTAATAGCCTACACGATTAGAGATTGTGAGAAGGTCCATAAAAGGTAAAGCAACTTATAAAACAAATATTTTCATATGCATAAATCCACTTCTTAGTCAAATTAACACCTCAAATCAAAATGAAAAAAGTCACAAATAAACTGTTTTTTTTATATCTCAAGTACCAATCAACCTCAAATGCCTCGTCTCAAATAACAAATTCATTCATTTTGATTCATAATTTTTTTAAAAAAAATAAATTTTTAATCCAAAACCAGATGGAACAAAAAATACTTACCCTAAATCTCTTGTGTTGTTGATGGAAAATCTTTTTTTTTAAGTGCTAGACTTCTAGTCCAGGTTATGGAAAGGTGTTTTTTTTTAAAAAAAAAGTAGTGAAGCTATACTGAGGTTTTTCGCCAAAACTCTATGAAAATTTGGTGGCCTTTCCATTCTACTGCAATTTTTTTTAATTCCCTAAAACATGCACACACAATTGTCAAACTCTGTAAGCTCTCATGGCCAAACAATGTTAAATACTCTAGAAGATTAGGCTCTGTTTTTCCTGGCCCAAATACACGAACCATTTTAGAAACAGAGCTTGTTTCTTTTTCTTTAACCCCCTCATTTATATCCCATCAAACACAAATATTATACAAAACTCTTTGGGGCTGGGAGAAGGCTAAGGTAATTTTTGTGCTTGGAGGGTCCCTAGGGGCAAATGCTATTAACTTTGATTTGCTAAATGTTTATAGTCAAATGTTATTGGGGATAAGGATTGGTATATTACTAATAATAAAAAAAAAGGCAACAAACAATGCTACAAATAATCGTTCAATAAAAGTAAAACAAAAATAAAAACAACTAAAAGGAGCCAAATCTTAAAAATACAGTAAAGAGACAATAAACAAATCTGGCTTTCACATGAAAGGAAAAGGTTGGAAATAAGCATTGACATATCTAAATAAACCTTTCAGTACAAAGTTTATAACATGCAACCCAAATTGATTTGAAACTGAGGCTAAGGAAAAGCATAGAATAATCTTAAAAAACTAACATTTGTCTTAATAGAACACGGGGAAAAAGTTAGGAGCCAGAACACCCAAAAGGAAAAAGGAAAATACATGCCTACCAACATGATAAAAAGCAACCAACTAGATGTCACAAAACAAAAGTGATTGTTATAACCAGATATGAAATAGAGCTCTTAAAAAATATTCCAACAAGACAACCCATCACTTACCCAAGTCAGAACTAAACTAACAAATCAGCCCCCTCAATTGTCTCCACATTTCCCGCCCAAGAAACAATGACTAGATATGAAATAGATTTCTTTAAAAATATTCTAACAGGACACCCATCACCTATCTAAGTCATAATTAAACTAACAAATCAGCCCCCTTACATTTTCTCCACACTTCCCGCTCGAGAAAAACACTGCACATCACAAGGGCAGCAACATGCCAACCTCAACATGCATTAAATGTCTGTTAGTTGAAATAACTTAAAACCATACTCTTTTTCTCCTTTCATCAGCATGCTGAACCAACTCGCCCTCAACTATCTCAACTAAGACATCCAAATGCATGTCCACACCTTAATTATTGGGAAAAAAACATACCAGCACAGAGAACAGCAAGCAGACTAGCCATGTATAAATAAGAATTATAAAAAGCCTTTTAATCCATGCCAAGCCACCTAATAAACAAAGCTTCACTGTTAAGTGAGATTTTGCAAAAAAGAAAACTGAAAATTAAATTAATTTTTAAAAAAAAAACCAAAATTATTCAATCAATCACTGCAATAATATACAAAATCTGACCAAATTACTAATCATAAATAAACTCACTTGCTCTTTGAATCAAATCTAACCAAGTAGGCATTGCATTTAATGTAGCATAATAAGAACACATACAATCTAGAAGAAAGGACTCCTAAAAGCAAGCCAGATTTTCTAGTGGCGGCCATGTCTCTGCAAACCAAAGTCTCGTTTTCTTTTAGCCTAAGCCATCATGAAATCCATGCCATTGTTCACCCTTCATTTCCTAGTCTTTCCTTGTGAGAGATTCTATCCACGGACCCTAATTTTTCCACATGTAATTATAATATTTGTTCGTGAGGGCCCAAGCAACAAGAAAAGGAAGGAACTAAAATTCCCTGTCAGACAAAGCTTTATAAGATAAGGAAGAAAATCAGTCTTAACTAAAAGCCAATTGAAGTCACTTACAGATCTGGATCCCATTCTTTTTTAGTGAACGAAGCGCAAACTTCGCCCAGACCTCCTGGTGAGAACTAAAATCCTGATGCAAACTAAGATCTTAGAGTGAAACCAGGACGATGTTCCTCCTAGATAGAGCCACCAGACAGCCTAGCCTCAAAGTCACACCTAAGCCTGTAGAAGCACACACATCCGAGAACTAATAACTTAAAAACTCTGATCTCATATGAACAAACCAATAGGGAATAAATCTCTATGAATCCCAACTTAGCGAGAGAAAACACTACAACAGACCTTCAAGTGATAAGAATTGTTCAAGTCCATAGTAATTACACTCGGTAGCTACAATGTTTTCTTAAGCCTTTTAGTATTTTTTTAAAATTTTAATTGAGATGGATTTGGAATTGTGAACGTGCTCTTTGGTTTGTTTTTAAGGCGTTCTCTGATGCGTTTGTGTAAAAAAGACAAAAAGATGGAAGGATGTAACTTGCAAAAAAAAAAAACATAAAGATACATGGTAGGGATGCTGCCGCGTACCCAACAAAACAAATGAAAAAACAGTGAAAGAAAACTAGCCAAAACTTATTGCAAGAATTAATTTTAAACATAAACAGTGTAATCCACAATGATTTTAGAGACAATCTACAATGATTCACTGATCTCTTTTAGTTTTTTTTTTAATTTGACACATATGTTAATGCAACTACAAAATAGATATCAAAAGCAGTGTTATGAAACATATAATCATTTCAACATGTGGATGGATGAATTTAAAACTTTACTAGGCTGGTGAAATCTACGGATTTGGAGGCCTCTGATTTAAATTCTAGGTTTGTGTTAGACATAGAAATGGATAGTGTTATTGCCTTTTCTTTTATCTTGTTTTATCGGCACAAAGGATTTTATAAATCAAATAGTTTTAAGATGTGATGATAGTAAATATATCTAAGTACCCAATTGGTTAATTATACGTAGTATTAATTTTATTTATATAAAATAAATTTATTATTAATAATTTTTTTATTTTTAATATTTATTAATATTTTATTAATGAATTAAAGTAAAGATAAAGTTTATGAAACTAAAAATACTATCTAGAAAAAAATAATAAATTAAGTTGTTATAAGTATAAGATTTATATTGCATGAAAACATTATTCCTAAATATTCTTGATTAATATTCTATTAAGATTAGATATTAATTAAAATTATTAAGACAAGTACATATTATGTTCATTTATTTATGAAAGGAAGTAGTTGCTATCATAAACTAAGATATGAGGAATACTTATAACTAATATGCAAATGTTTGTTGGTGAAATGCATATTAAATTGACTTGCAAAGGAATCTCGTATGGAGAGATTATTTATGTCTATGAAAAGACTAGTGATGATTGTGTAAATAATCTTTATACTTCAGATAACTAGATTATGTTATATATAAAGTGTTAATCAAGGATAACAAATGAGCAATTGTTGGATATAATATAAACTATATGAAAATAATTGAGTAATTAAAATAAGATTCATCATCCTATGTGAATTAAAAAAAATATTTTGTCTGTTCTTAAATAGTATTAATTATGAAGTCAATGATCAATGTGGAATGAGTTTTGAAAATAATTTTGAAATTTTATTCAAAGAATTAATGACTATAATGTTTAAAACTAACATGATTTGACAAAGCAAACATGTTACATGCTATAATGTCTAAATCAAAATATTATTGATAAAAGAATAATAACTACACTGAAAAACTAGTTACTAAAATGTTAAGTCAAACCATTTATGATTTTTCTAATATTTAAGGGATCATGACAGGTTGTTAGATACTTTACTTGATTTTCAAATATAAATCAATCAATTGTTGAATTAATAATATATTAAATTATTTAAATATTTTATTTAGAATTATAATTTATATATGGACAAACTTATTAAGAAATGTAATGGGTCACACACATAAAAACCATTAGTCAAAAATTAAAATAGGATAATTAATTAAATGAGACTTAATTGTAAATAAATTTTAGAAATTGAAGACTAGAATGTAATTAATATAGGGGATTAAAATTATAGACCTAAAAAATCAAGTAGGGATTTGATTGAATAAATTTCTAAAATTATTTAAAAAATATAAGTGAAATTAAAGGGTAAATAGATATTTTTCTATTTATAAGATATTTAGGTTTCATAGTAAATAAAATAATATGCCTTTCATTTTCTTAAAGAAAAGAAGGTGAGTATAATACCAAACCTAAAACACAAGAGAAAAGAACTAACAATTTAAGATACAATAATTTCTCTCTTAAAAGATTTTATAATATATCTTATTGGTTCATATAAATTAATGTTAGAAGTTGGATACTTGAATGACTTGTCGAAGTGCTACATCCTAATAATAACTACCAAAAGTTGATAACTATTCACCCTTGTAAATATGCATACACTATACTAAAAGAAAGAACACAGAAGAATAAATAGAAAAAATAAACTATTTGTCAATTCCTTAATTCCTATAATGCTTGCGAAAACAAAGTACACATAAAGTGTAAATAATAAGCATGATTCATTATTATTTAATATGATTATATTTATAATAGTTATAGAAGTTTCCTGGGATATGTTTCATTTGTTTCTTCCTATTGTTATTTTCTATTCTTTACAATATTGGCAGCAAAGTATGTGGTAGCTAAAAAAAAAAAACTGTGTTTTTTATTTCATAAAACATATGCAAAATGGTTGTTATTATGGCAGAGTAAAAGAGCTCTTTTGTTAAAGTGACTCTTGAGACGCATCTTAGTAACCATTCGTAACAAGGTCTATCATAATACTTCTTAAAATATTCAGATTTACAAACTCTTGCATTGTTATCACTTAAGTCTGCTCATATACTTGTTTAACATGTATTCCTAAACCTTAATTTACACACACACACACCTCAACATATAATTGCGGGTTGCATATTGGATTATTACATTATTTATGTTCTTTTGTTAAAGGTAACAACTAAGGGAAATGGATAGTATATAAAAAAAAAGAAAAAAAGAAGAAAAAAAAAAGAAAGAAAAAGAAAAAAATGATAATAAAAAAAATATAGATAAGTTTGGTTTCGTAGCCTCCCTAACCTAAGTAATTAAGCCCGAAGGGGTGTTTTAACACCTAATACCCTAAAGTCAATTGACTTGGGAGCTATTGGCCCAACGGTTGTTACATGGGTTGAGGAGAAAAGCTTAAGGGAATCAAACATTGCACTATCTACATATTAGTATCTGCGACCCGAGTTACTAAGCTCGTAGGGGTGTCTTAACACCTAATGCCCTAAGACCAACTGGTCTGGGAGTCATTAGCTGAAAGCTCGTTACATGGGTTAAAGATGCATGGTGTTTTAAATTATATGTATATATATTAAAAAAAGAAAAAGAAAAAGAGAAGAAAAAAATAATAATCTCATCCCAAGGAAGTTAACCTTAAACATTAGAACAAAAATTTTGTTTTCTTCCAAGAAAAGCCCTATGATTATGTGTTGATATATTGAGCACAAAAAAAAGGTTTTTGAATATCTTGTTAAGAGGTATTGAGTAGGTATATAAATCTAACAAGAGTTTGTTTATCTGGATAGAGTAATGGAAGTTAAATGATGAATACCTTGCTTTGTGGAATTTGCAAATTGTCTTTCTATTTTAACGCTTTGATTACTAGGGACTAGTAATAAGCTAGTTGGGGGGTGTGATTAGTACTCAAAAGTGCATTTTTATCATGGTTTTATATCATCATTTTGCACTTAAAGTATCAATAACTCCTTAACTAAAGTACGTTTTATAATAATCTATCTAATAATATAAGATACCTTTAATTTGTGGTAAATGTCCATTTTAAATGCAGGCCTATCACATAAATGAAAGGATTGATTGATGACTTTAAGAACTTCAATTGCAAAGGCAAAGAGATGATCAAACTTAGAAAAGAGATGTCGGTGCAATCCAAACCGGAACACTGTTCGGTAATTGGGTCATATCTGGAGCTATAGATCTCAGATTTAGGTCTACTTTATATGGATGGAAAGGTAAGACATAGGCCTACAACTTTCATATGGAGCCCAAGATCTAAAAAGGCCATTTTCAAGTCCAAATTATTGCAACAACAAAGAAGCCCGAATCTGTCCTCCAGCCCGAGCACTGTTCAGTATTTTGGCCATATCTGGAGTTCTAGAAGTCGAAATGAGCTGAATATTTTACACAAGATAGCTGAGACAATTTCCTATAACCTTCATGTTTTCAAGTGGATCTAATTTTGACGTCATCAATGACGTTTTGGGTAGATAAGAGAAGATAAGGATTGCCACCAAGTCAAGGGTTGGCCATCTACTCATCAATTAGTCATCAAATCAATAGTTCCCAATTTTGGCCTATAAAAGGAGGCATTTGCCATGCATTTAGGCATCTTGGTGTCCAGATCAAGATCATGCTCTTGTTTTCTCTCTTTGTATTCTTTATGCTTTGTTTTCATTAATATCAAGTTTATGCCTTTCATTTCCTTTCCTTTCCTTAGTTAACTTTTATGTTCTTATTTTGTTTATCTATTTTTCTTTCTTTCATTATGTCTAGCTAAGTTAATTATGTCAAGGTGAAAAGGTTACACTAATGGTGTAAGAATAAGTATGGTATAAACTTAATATGGACTTTAATGTTTAATACTAACATGTTTTATATTTGTTATCTTGTTCACTCTTTAATACTTTGCTTGTTAAATGATTAATCTTGATTTATGTTGTATAACAATTGGTACAACAAATGCTTGGCACTTTCATAGCCCATACTGTATGGTATAACCGACACCTGAGCTATGAAAGGAACTTGATTTGTTGTTAACATAAGTTATAATCATGAATGCTTGACGAAATTTACAAGTATTAGCATTAATTGAATAAGATGACTAATGTAATCATGTTAACAATCTATAATCTGATTGGAACCTCCTTTATGTGTGGTTTCCAATTAAACAATAAGAGTTTATACTATACTTGTTTGACATACCATTAGTGGAACCTCTAACCTTGACATTTGATATTATCACTGGTTAATCCTTACATTAATATTCTATCTTCAAGTTCTCATCATCTTCTTCTTCTCTTTCCTTACTACTACTATTATTATTATTATTATTATTATTATTATTATTATTATTGCTATTATTACTATTATTGTTGTTATTGTTGTTATTGTTATTATTGTTCTTGTTATTATATTATTATTATTTATAATTTGTACAATTAACCTTCCTGTGTTTCGACCCCGGTCTTACTGGGTTATTTATTACTTCGACACTCCTGCACTTGGGAGAAGACATCAATCTCTTTGTCGTGTCAAGTTTTTGGCACCGTTGCCGGGGATAAAAACTTAACACGACGAAAAGATTTCTTCTCCCAAGTGCAGGAGTGTCGAAATAATAAATAACTCGTCAAGACCGGGGTCGAACCACAGGGAGGTTATTGTACAAATTATAAATATCAATAATACAACAATAACAATAATAACAATAACAACAAGAACAACAATAATAGTAATAACAACAACAAGTACAAATTATAAATATCAACAATACAACAACAATAATAATAACAATAACAACAAGAACAACAATAACAGTAACAACAACAACAACAACAACAACAACAACAACAATAATAATAATAATAATAATAGTAAGAGTAGTAATAAAGAAAGAGAAGAAGAATATGATGAGGATACCCTACCAAGTCTACCACTTAATGTACGTGACCACACTCTCATGCACATGTAGGAATAGAATAAAAGGAAAAAGAAAAAGAAGAAGAAACAAGAAGAAAGAAAGAAAGAAAACAAAGTTATATACAAGAAAAAATGAAAAGAGAAAATAAACTAAAAATTATAATTTATACAAAACTTACCTCCCCGGCAACGGCGCCAAAAACTTGACACGACGAAAAGATTGATGTCTTCTCCCAAGTGCAGGAGTGTCGAAGTAATAAATAACCCGTCAAGACCGAGATCGAACCACAGGGAGGTTATTGTACAAATTATAAATATCAACAATACAACAACAACAACAATAATAACAAGAACAACAAGAACAACAATAATAGTAATAACAACAACAAGTACAAATTATAAATATCAACAATACAACAACAACAATAATAACAATAACAACAAGAACAACAATAACAGTAACAACAACAACAACAACAACATCAACAACAACAACAACAACAACAATAATAATAATAATAATAATAATAATAGTAAGAGTAGTAATAAAGAAAGAGAAGAAGAATATGATGAGGATACCCTACCAAGTCTACCACTTGATGTACGTGACCACACTCTCATGCACGTGTAGGAATAGAATAAAAGGAAAAGGAAAAAGAAGAAGAAACAAGTAGAAAGAAAGAAAGAAAAAAAAAACAAAGTTATATATAAGAAAAAATGAAAAGAGAAAATAAACTAAAAATTATAATTTATACAAAACTTACCTCCCCGGCAACGACGAAAAGATTGATGTCTTCTCCCAAGTGCAGGAGTGTCGAAGTAATAAAGAACCCGGCAAGACCGGGGTCGAACCACAGGGAGGTTATTGTTAAAATTATAAATAACAACAATACAACAACAACAATAACAATAACAACAATAACAGTAATAACAACAATAACAACAAGAATAATAACAACAACAACAATAATAATAATAATAATAATAATAATAATACTAGTAGTAGTAGTAATAGTAGTAATAATAATAATAAAGATAGAGAAGAAGAATATGATGATGAGGAGGAGGAGGAGAACTTGGAGATAGAATATTAATGTAAGAATTAAGCAGTGATAATAACAAATGTCAAGGTTAGAGGTTTCACTAATGGTATGTCAAGCAAGTATAGTATAAACTCTTATTCTTCAATTGGAAACCACACATAAAGGAGGTTCCAATCAGATTATAGATTGTTAACATGATTATATTAGTCATCTTATTCAATTAATGCTAATACTTGTAAATTTCGTCAAGCATTCATGATTATAACTTATGTTAACAACAAATCAAGTTCCTTTCATAGCTCAGGTGTCGGTTATACCATACAGTATGCGCTATGAAAGTGCCAAGCATTTTTTGTACCAATTGTTATATAACATAAATCAAGATTAGTCATTTAACAGGCAAAGTATTAAAGAGTGAACAAGATAACAAATATAAAACATGTTAGTATTAAACATTAAAGTCCATATTAAGTTTATACCATACTTATTCTTACACCATTAGTGCAACCTTTTCACCTTGACATAATTAATTTAGCTAGACATAATGGAAGAAAGAAAAATGGATAAACAAAATAAGAACATAAATAAGATAAGAGTTAATCAAAGTAAAGGAAAGGAAATGAAAGGCATAAACTTGATATTAATGAAAACAAAGCATAAAGAATAAAAAGAGAGAAAGGAAGACCATGATCTTGATCTGGAAACCAAGATGCCTAAATGCATGGCAAATGCCTCCTTTTATAGGCCAAAATTGGGAACTATTGATTTGATGACTAATTGATGAGTAGATGGCCAACCCTTGACTTGGTGACAATCTTTATCTTCTCTTGTCTGCCCAAAACGTCATTGATGACGTCAAAATTAGAGCCACTTGAAAACATGAAAGTTCTAGGCAATTGTCTCAGCTTTCTTGTGTAAAAAATTCAGCTCTTTTGACTTCTAGAACTCTAGATATGGCCAAAATACTGAACAGTGCTCGGGCTGGAGGACAGATTCGGGCTTCTTTGTTGTTGCAATAATTTGGTCTTGAAAATGGCCTTTTTAGATCTTGGGCTCCATATAAAAGTTGTAGGCCTATGTCTTACCTTTCTATCCATATAAAGTAGACCTAAATCTGAGATCAATAGCTCCAGATATGACCCAATTACCAAACAATGTTCCGGTTTGGATTGCACTGACATCTCTTTTCTAAGTTTGATCATCTCTTTGCCTTTGCAATTGAAGTTGTTAAAGTCATCAATCAATCCTTTCATTTATGTGATAGGCCTGCATTTAAAATGGACATTTACCATAAATTAAAGGTATCTTATATTATTAGATAGATTATTATAAAACGTACTTTAGTTAAGGAGTTATTGATACTTGAAGTGCAAAATGATGATATAAAAACATAATAAAAATGCACTTTTAAGTATTAATCACACCCCCAACTAGCTTATTACTAGTCCCTAGTAATCAAAGCGTTAAAATAGAAAGACAATTTGCAAATTCCACTAAGCAAGGTATTCATCATTTAACTTCCATTACTCTATTCAGATAAACAAACTCTTGTTAGATTTATATACCTACTCAATACCTCTTAACAAGATATTCAGAAACCTTTTTTTGTGCTCAATGTATCAACACATAATCATAGGGCTTTTCTTGGAAGAAAACAAAGTTTTTGTTCTAATGTTTAAGGTTAACTTCCTTGGGCTGAGATTATTATTTTTTTCTTCTCTTTTTCTTTTTCTTTTTTTAATATATATACATATAATTTAAAACACCATGCATTTTTAACCCATGTAACGAGCTTTCAGCTAATGACTCCCAGACTAGTTGGTCTTAGGGCATTAGGTGTTAAGACACCCCTACGAGCTTAGTAACTCGGGTCGCAGATACTAATATGTAGATAATGTAATGTTAATTCCCTTAAGCTTTTCTCCTCAACCCATGTATCAAGCGTTGGGCCAATAGCTCCCAAGTTAGTTGACTTTAGGGTATTATGTGTTAAAACACCCATTCGGGCTTAATTGCTTAGGTTAGGAAGGCTACGAAACCAAACTTATCTACATTTTTATTATTATCATTTTTTTCTTTTTCTTTCTTTCTTTTTTTTTCTTTTTCTCTTTTTTTTTTCTTTTTTTATATACTATCCATTTTTCTTAGTTGTTACCTTTAACAAAAGAACATAAATAATGTAATAATCCAATATGCAACCCACAATTATATGTTGAAGTGTGTGTGTGTAAATTAAGGTTTAATAATATATGTTAAACAAGTATATGAGCAGACTTAAGTGATAACAATGCAAGAGTTTGTAAATCTGAATATTTCAAGAAGTATTATGATAGACCTTGTTACAAATGCTTACTAAGATGCGTCTCAAGAGTCACTTTAACAAAAGAGCTCCTTTACACTGTCATCCTAATAACAACCATTTTGCACATGCTTTATGAAATAGAAAACACAGTTTTTCTTTTTTTGTTTTAGCTACCACCCTCTCCCCCCAACTAAAAGAAGATATTGTCCTCAATGTTTAAAGGTAGAAAGATAGAGTATAGAAGATATCACCTGAAATAA
>SRLM01002692.1:0-161706 GCA_015708895.1 Populus ilicifolia | reverse complement strand
TAATCTTGATTTATGTTATATAACAATTGGTACCGACACCTGAGTTATGAAAGGAACTTGATTTGTTGTTAACATAAGTTATAATCATGAATGCTTGACAAAAATTTACAAGTATTAGCATTAATTGAATAAGATGACTAATGTAATTATGTTAACAATCTATAATCTGATTGGAACCTCCTTTATGTGTGGATTCCAATTGAACAATAAGAGTTTATACTATACTTGTTTGACATACCATTAGTGGAACCTCTAACCTTGACATTTGATATTATCACTGCTTAATCCTTACCTTAATATTCTATCTCCAAATTCTCATCATCATCATCATCATCTTCTTCTTTTTCTCTTTCTTTACTACTACTACTACTACTACTACTACTAGTATTACTATTACTATTATTATTATTATTATTACTATTACTACTATTACTGTTATTGTTGTTATTGTTATTGTTATTGTTGTTGTTGTATTGTTGTTATTTATAATTTGTACAATAACCTCCCTGTGGTTCGACTCCGGTCTTGTCGGGTTATTTATTACTTCGACACTCCTGCACTTGGGAGAAGACATCAATCTCTTTGTCGTGTCAATAAGATAACTAATACAATTATGTTAATAATTTATAATTCAATTGGAACCTTATTTGTGTGTGGTTTCCAGTTGAGTAATACAAATATTTTATACTATACCTGTTTAAAATACCATTAGTAGATCATCTAATCTTGACAATTATTTTATCCTTGTTTAATTCTTACATCAATATCACATCTCAAGAATTCTCTTCAACTCTTTTTTTATTTATTGTTTATAATTTTATATAGTTCACGTTCTTGTGGTTTCACTCTAGTTTTACCAAGTTATTAATTAGTTCAACACTACTGCACTTGGAAGAATATATTAATTTTTTGATCGTGTTAATAAATTAAAATAATAAGATTAGACAAGAGTGTTTCTTATATAGAGGGTCATTTACCTAGTAATAACTTAATGATTATTGTAGTGCTCATCAAATGTCATTAGGTTGTCCGAAGGAATGGTCAGAAGCCTTTATATGCACTTCACCACCTTTAAGCTATCCACTTATATAGGATAGCCTCTATGGATCGCCTTTCCTCCTTGATTAAAAATATCATCAAGCTCAAGTTATCAAACTCCTAGTAAAGCATCCTGGGTAGAAGTCTTAATAGCTAAAGAGGTTTTTGCAGGTAAAACTAATGGTGGAGGAATTGACAATGCCATGATAGGATAGATCTTTGAAATTAAGGCTACAACACTAGAGTCCATAAAGGTGAAGATCGTTTTTCTCTTAAAACGAGTAATAAGACTCACAATCACTTTAAAAGGGGTCAACTCCTTTTGATCTCCAGTTATGAGGGAACAACTTCCTACTTTAGCCTTTATCTCCACAAGAGATGTGGCTTCAGTTATTAACTCATTAAGAGGGATAACAAGCTTATCCATATTGATAAGGTTATTATCCATCTCTTTTCTAGTCCTAGCTCCATTCAAGTTAAGAATGAAAAAAAAAACCATTTATCAACACAAATAAGCTCTTCTTTACATGCCTTGCTAAAGTTTCTTCTTATCTTTAAATATTCAACCTGCACAAAAATAAAGTTAAAGATGAATATTTAAAATAAAAAAATAAAAGATAAAGAAGATACATATTTTATAATAAGAGAGAAGGTATACCTAAGGGCAGAGTTAGGAATTTTTTTCTTCCCTGGTTTACAAAGCAAATACATATAAATTGTTTTCCAAGATCAATCATTAACTCATATATATAAAATTATCAAGTCACTAATAAATTTTCAATCCAAATACATAACATAAAATATAAAATAAATAAAATTCAAAGTTCATAAAATTAAAGAAAAAATAAACTATATTATCAAAGTTACATCCTTCGATGTTCTATGGACTAAAATTCATTTATGATCAAATCTGAATTGATATCATTAATAAGCTCTCATTCAATGTAAATTATTATAGAATTTGCTAAAAACTCCCCTTTTATTTTATTATGAAGAACAATTTTAACATATTTCATAACTGAAAATGCTTACTCTATTATGATAGTGCAAACATGCAAAGTCAAAATAAGATGAATCAACTTGTCAATCAAATGATAATGTTGTAACTTATTTGTTTCAACTAATTCTTAACATAATTTAAAAATGATAGATATATTTTGAAAGCTGTTATAATGAATCATATTAATCTGGTAATGTTTTAGCTAGAATCTCAAATAATATATCTCTTGTTCATTGAAATCTTTAGGATAAGATTTCTTAGCAAGCTTGTAAATAACATTAACTTTAAATTATTTAAAGTTGTCCTTAAGTTTTAAAGTACAAGGAGTTTCATTGTTTCATCTATAAATCTAGAATTTAATTTTTCCAATTAAAAATATATTGTTAAGTTAAATATATTATAACGATAATGTTAGCAAACTATCATCGATCCTTGTTGCTGTCATAAATAACTTATAGCTTTTTCATATGAAGCATTTATATGTAGTATGTCAATCTCATATTATATGCAAATAGAATGCACATGTCCAAGAAAAATATCAAATTCGACATCTCTTAAAGTTCAAAGCAATACATCAATAGTTGATACAAGATTCATCATATTTAAGATATCTAGAGATTTTTACTACAAAGCTCAACAAGTAAATCTGTAATCCTCATTATTTAATATGTCAAATATAAGATGAATATATAAATTCAAAAGCTTTTATCATAATCAAACAACTACTAGTTTATTCATGTATAAAGTTAGAAGATCCTTTTTGAACCATATTTTCAAGTACAATAATAATTGCACCATACATATCTATTAAGATGCAAATATAATCAAAATGAGAGCTTTACCAAGTACTTTTACTTCAATATAAATTACCCATTTGATTAACCCCTTTACTAGTCTTATGGCCCCTAGTAGTTGCCATGTGTAATTTCTATAGCCTGAGTATAATGTAACTCGATATGATGCTTGAGAGAAACATTAGTAATGTTGATAATGATGATCAATTGTAAACAAACAAAATAACCAAATAAAAATCTCATTTCAAGCAGATATAACTAATGTTAGTTGTAATTGGAGGGCAAAACAATGTTATATAATATGTATAAGGACAATTTCTAAGAAATATAGCTCATAGTTCGTTTCATGCATCACGTATATTACTAGCATCATTATACTTTTGACATTACATATTGAGGATATGCAAGTTATATCGAGCAAGCAATAATAAATTTCTTTTTTAAGTGTTAAAGAAGTAGTATATGAAACATGAACAATACAAAAAAAAAAACTCTTGTAAAAAACCTTGAATGTCAACAAATCTTAAAACAATAGCCATTTTTCTTTATTTGATGCATCTTTGGCTTTATTAACTACTTGATCGCTTTTTATGATCGGCTTGTTTTAACTTGCAAATGCACGAGTGTGCGATGTAGCAATTAACTCGGTAAGATCGAGGTCTTATCCACAGAGAGCTAGATCTGAAAAAAAAGTTAGGCAACAAAAAAACTCAAGAGAAATTAAATTAACAATAACTTGGTAGAAAATAATTGATGGATTTGTTTTCAAAGATGAAAACATGTAAATAAATTTTAAATGACAAGAAAAAATAAGTTTTCGTCCAAATCAATTTTAATGGTGATATATTGGTGATTCCTTCAAGATATATAAGATAACTCAAGCTAATATCAATGATGATATATTAAATCGGAAGATATTACAATGAAGTTTAAAAAGATGAAGATTGATTATTGCTTAATAATGAACAAGTACTTTCATATTAAGTAAGACATTGAATCAAGCAATCTCTATACCAAAACTAAAGTTTGTGTATAAAAATTTAAGATTATAACATTACCTAAATGATTTTTAAAATTTCTTTATAATAATAAAATATTTATGAAAAAAATGAGAAAATAAACATTAAGATTCATTCATATCTTAAAGAATTCATATCAACCACCATCATCCTTGATTTGGATCCAAGAAAGAGATTAACAAACCATGATTATGTATAAGAACAATTTAATAAATATGAAATAACTTGAATCAAACTGAAACAATAAGTTTTACAAGCTAAAGAGCTAAAATCTACAAAGAAGAAAATTTGACACAAATATGATGCTAACTTTGGATAGCAATTTAGACCCTTCTAGAGACCTTTTCTGAAGACGTCTATTAGAGATATATTTATAGAAAATTTTGTCAGCTTTCCAGATCATTAAAAAACAGCTCCTTAGGACACTTGAGTCAAAAGTTATGGAAAAAACACCAAAAGTTGTTTTGAAAAATCAAATCATGCTAGCTTTGCAACCACTTTGGTGCACGTTTTTCTTCCTTATTTATGAGTTGTCTTTTCTTTTTCTTTGACCCAAAATAATATCACAATATCCCCTCTAGCTTCCCATCCATGTGTTTACCTTCTTGGATCAATGGATTACCCAAAATAAATCAATTGTTATTTGTTGTGTGGACATGTAAGATTATGGATTGTGCTTGAACTGATTTGAAGGCTGATTTAGGTCTAAATTTAAGCATCATATAAGGAAACAAATATACCTATTATTTGGGCTAAGATTCACATTGAAACCTTGAGTGTTTGATGGTTGAAGTTTGCACGCAATATAAGGCAAGTTTGGGCTTAACATAGATCATATGATAATCTTTTCTAGGATTAGAATAAAAGTGATTTTTTTAGGGAAAATTTAGAGCACTTATTTGTACCAAGATTTGCTTCAAACTTTAACTAAATTTCTCTTCAATTCTTTATTTCAAATTCTGACATTAAATTTTTTGACATAATCCGTTTAAGCTCCAAAAACCTAGCAAAACATTAAAAAAAAAACTTCATTACTAAAAAGCACATATTATAAAAATCCAAATAAAAACAATAAATGCATATGTAAAATAAGAGACTTAATGATACTTTTGATGCATAATCATTAACCAAAATACAAAACTTTGCATCTCTAACTTCTTCATAAATATTTTTTCCTCACTTTGTTTATAAAAATATATAAAATCTCTTTTTGAATAGTCACTGAAGTGTATTTTGCATTTTTAGAGCTTTTTCTAAGACAAAATCATTAATGTTAACATTCAATCTCCTTATAAGTCTTTTCATGTCCACAAAATTGCCTTGACTATTAGAAGTTAAAGATTCATTATAACCTCTAAATGCACAAGCTTATAAACTGAGCCATCGAACACTTTCAATTATTATCGTAAGTCGCATTCAATACTTTATCAATATGTCTATTTACTTTCATTAAATCTTTACCAGATTTCACAACATTATTATGTAGTAAAGTAGGACTTCTCACATGTATAAAAAATACACATCTAACCCCATCTCTAACCCTTTTCTAACTTTTAAAGCCTTTTATGGTAAATAGAGGATGATAAGGAACTTTATTTTCAAAGAAAAAACATGAAGAAAAAATAGCACATCCTTTAATGGAGAAAATTGATCAAACTAAGTGTATTGAAATTAATGATACAGTCTTCCTAATTCAATTCTCGAATACTTAACTAACTTAAATTAATATGGACCCATTTTGATATAAATTCTTCTAATTTCATCTTATTGATTAAAAAGATGTTGTCATGATGAAATTCACAGCCTAAGATCTTCAAGTGTTTAACATCAATTTCAACTCTTTGAGATTTGAAAGGGGGTATGATGATGTTCTTTATTGGTTGATGTTTGTTCACTTGGTTTAAAGAATGAAAACATAGTTTGTCCTCTCTTACTTTCTTGATTTTCCATTATAATTTATAATCTATTCAAGTATAGGGATTAAAGAAACCAAGTGCAAGATGTAGAAATACTAATGTCATAACAAGATATTCATGAAATGTAGACTACACAAGAATAAAGTGATAAATTAACATTTTAATTGAACTTGTTATACTTTTTTAATATTACTAGACATGCATGGTTATACTTTTTTAATATTACTAGACATGGATGGTTAGACTAAAAATAGAGATTTTGGTCAAATAACATAAGCTTCAAAGAGCTTTCTAGGCACCCAATAGAATGTGGGTTTTATTTTTATTTTTTATTATTGTCAAAGAACTTAAATTTTAACTTGTCTTTATGACAAGCTTTTTTATTGAAAGAATTACATATTCTAAATTTTAAACAATTGATATGCTTACAACAATTACAAATTCAAGAAAGAAAGGAAATAAGGTGATAAAGAATAGAAAAATATAAACACAATAACTTATGCTTACATGTTAGATATTGAAGGCTAATAAACGAATAAAGATGTAGAACAAATTGATTTTCTATATCTATTATATCAACAAATGGTTTGGTTGGCATAACTTACAGACATTTTATATTAAATTTATGGAGAAAATATCAATTAAAAAGGAAGAGATAATAGCCAATAAAGCAAGTCTAAAAGCCAAATATACATTGAAGTAGTAATCAAACCTTCAAGTCCAGTAATAAATAGCATAAGCTCTATAAATTCTTTAAGTTGTTTTGGGAATTCATCCAACCCTAAACGCAAAAAGATTATAACCTAATTGATCTTAGGTTTTCCTTTGTATTTAAACTCAAAATGAAATTTACATGATAACAAATAAAAATTTAGGTCAAAGAATTTATGTTTTAAAAAACTTCTCATTGCTTAGCAAAACATGGTTTTTTTTTTTTTTGGTAAAGGGTAGAAGGTGAATTTTTTAAAGGTTAGTTATTGGTTTTTTCAGGATCTATTATTTTTACATAGACTAGAACCTACCTTAGTTTTGTATGCCCCTTTATCCTTGGGTATACCCTAACTTATACATATAAAAAGGGCAATGATTTTATAGTACCTCTAGGCAATGTCCAAGGTTAATTAACTAATTCTTTTAGTCTTAAAAGGTAGCTTAACAATATACTCTCATAGTTAAAGACCTTTACAAAAGTCATTTAATCATTGATTAGTTGTTAGGTGTATTATCCTAAGTGGCTTGAGGTACTCTCTCTCTCTCTCTCTCTCTCTTTCTTTCTCTCTTAGGGTTCCTTATAGGTATTAAGGAGAAGACTTCTCTAGTGTTGGGAACTACCTTCTCTCTTTCTAGAGGTGGAACACCTTTTAGTCTTAAAACTCAGTCTAATAGATCATTATTCCTTACTAGTTCCTCTAGTTTCTATTTAGAAGCTAAACTCACTCATAGAGGAAGTAACATCCTTACTCTAGGGTCAGATATAACTCTTCTAGAATCCATTTTTCTAATAAGAAAGAAGAAGAAGTTTTAAAGTGGAGAATTGTTAAAATAAAACAACTTCTTCTTGACATAATAAATCTCACTCAAGGCTTCTTTAATTTTATCTTTTTATAAAGAAATTATAAGAGTGAAAGTAAAAGAAAACAATAGAAGTGAGAACAACTAGGGTCATTAAGGCAATACCTTTTTATTCTCATTGTTGGATGAATAAATTTGATGATACCATGAATGTCTAAAACCTACTCAATTACTGTATAGAATGCACTCACGGTTTTGTTTTCCAAAAAACTTTCTTTTATTGAGAACAAGCCACTTGACCATAAGAATCCCAACAATTTTGCTTGGTATAATCTATTTCATAGAAAAAGTAAAGAGTCTCTCATTAGAAAGGTAAAAAGTCTCTCATTAAAGCTAACAGCATTTTAAATCTTTGAGTATTCAATACACAAAGACTTGAGGACTACTGAAGGATCAATATATTTTAAAATTTTATTTTTTTAGCCTAAATTCATATTTAAAAAGGTAAAAGATAGGGTGATAACTCAATAATAAAAAGGTAGGGCTTATATCTATACCTAACACCCTAGGCATGGTAGAATGTTAGGTCTAAATGATATGGATCTAGCTGGCTTTTAGGTTTAACATCCTTAGGTTTACCTACATGCTAGGTCAGATATACATAAGTCAAGTCAGCTGTTAGACCCAACATCCTTATAATTAGTTATGCACTAGGCCCAAATAGATATGGGTCTAACGAGCTGCTTGTCTTAATATTTTTGGGTTCAGTTACATGAACTACCAAACCTAATATTCTTAGGTTCAACTATATATTGAATTTAAATAGACGTGTGTCTAGCTAGCTACTAGAGCTAGCGTCATTAGGTCTAGCTACATGTTAAGCCCAAGTACACACATGTTTAGAGAGCTTCTATACCTAAAGTTCTTGGGTTCAAATATACGCTAAGTCTAAATAGATATAGGTTTGACAAACTGTCAGACTCAACATCTTTGAGTTCAACTATACGTGGAGCATAAACAGATATGGTTTGGCAAATTATCAAACTCATCACCCATGGGCTTGACATCATGTCAAGCCTAAATAGGTATGGATCGGACAATCATTATAGACCTTATGTTGGGCTATAAAGCTTTGTTTATTTATTTTTATGACTTTTAACATAGAATATTAACATTAATGATATTTATCTTCATATATCCCTAGGTATATAAAAGCCTTCTAACTACTATATTTTCATTGTAATTAATATTGTATAAAGAATATTTATCTCTTATTAATATGTTATAAGAGATATTTGTCTTTCATTTAATATTGTATAAAAGATACTGATCCTTCATTAATGTTATCAAGATGAATAACTCTCTAATTCCTTCAACAATGTGATAAGGTTAAGGGCTTATAAATACACCTTAAATTAACCATACGAATGGTTTATAATTTATATTTTAATTTTTATAACATTTATCATATAAGAATAAAAAAAATATTAATTCTTACTAAAAATTTATTAACTTAATCATTTAGCCTGTCTAAAGCCCATTAAAAAGATTGTTTTTAAATATCAAACTATTGTACCACCGAATATATAATTACTCACTATCTATGTATTAAAAAAACTCAATCATGAGCATATGAGTTTTTAAAACATCATTAATGGCAAGACATGATTTGCCAAGAAAATAAGGAAGGCACCAAGAAGAAGAAGAAGAAAGGAGGGCAAATGAAGGAAATATTAAAGACAAAGCAATTAACGGGGACACAGTGAAGAGAATCCGAGGCAGTGCGATAAGAAAATAGGAGCATGGAAACAACAACGCTAAGAATGTCATTACATCTTAGGATTTTTGCAGTGTCTCCACAGTAAATCCATGAGGGGAGCTACAAATGGGACAACAGTGAATGTCCGAGCTGTTTTTGTTTTCTTTATAATTAATTATAAATATAATTAAGCTTCCTAAAATGTGAATTTGATTATTTTAAAAAGTGGATGCGCTTGAAGGGAGAGGGAAGGTTGATCGAGCGTATGTGCCTGTTTTTCCCGGATTCCTTGCAATATTCGACCTTCCATAATCAATAGACAACCATTCAATTTTTGTATCCCTAAACAAACTCAATCTTTAGATCCAAAGAAATCATCACTTTATTTTAGTTTATTCCTCTTATTACACCTCATTCATCCAAACATGCACCCCACGATCCACCAACACATGCTACATGGCGCAAGAAGGAAACAAGATGCTAAAAGAAAAAACAATAACATCTCCTCCACAATTTTATCAAGAGATAGTAAATTTTGAAAGAACTCCAATCTGTGGAATCATTTGGTAGCTGGGCTTCTCTCCCTTTCTCTCCATCCTTGTCCCTTACTAAGGACGACAAGGTGTAAGCACCTCCTAACCCTTTACGTTTTGTTTTGGTCGCGAGTAAATTTCTTGTTCATTGCATAGAACCTTTTCTTTTCTTGATTTTTGTTTTATTTTGAACATTAAAGATGGTCCGTGCTCTCGAAGAAGAACAAGAAGAAGACTATAGGTCCAGATTGCATCATTTCAAAGGGATGAATGAGAATGCCAGGGGTCAGCATGTTAAGAGCTTGAGCGCAGATGATAGTTCTAGTTTTGAAGAATACTCTTCAATGGATGACAGAATGACATGTAGAAACCGTCAGGCTCCAAGACGCTTAAATGACCAATCATCAGATCATAAACAGAAAGTGGGGACTTCACCTTATAGGAATGATAAGGGCCCTAGATCAAGGATAGGAAGGGATGAAGCCGGGGCTGCTCCTTCAGGAAAAGATAATCAAAATCTAGGCAAGTCTAATTTTTCAAGTTCCTGCACAAATATTTTATTTCATCGATTAATAATGTGCTATCACATTCAATGTATCATCTTTTCTTGTTTAGTAAAAGGAAAATCATTAAAAGTTAGTTATTGTTTACATGTATTTGATTTTGGAAACTAATAGGATTAATTTTTGTTTTCTCCTGGAGTTTGATTTCAGAAATGGAACAGATGAAGGAAAGGTTTGCTAAACTGCTTCTTGGGGAGGATATGTCTGGCGGAGGAAAGGGCGTCTCCTCAGCTTTGGCATTGTCAAATGCAATTACAAATCTTGCTGGTAGGTTGACTTTTTCCCTTCTCTGCAATTTTCAATCATTCATGATCTCCAACATCAACTGGAAAACAACACCATCGAATTTTTGGAGATACCCCAACAAATATGGTGGTGCTGTATAGTTATATTGCATTCAGATGGTTTTCAATTTTTTTTTAAACCCTTTGTATGAAATTTGGCAAGCCACGATTTTGTCTGTCTTAATGCATATGTTGATCCCTCGTTTTATTCTCTCCTATATGCAGCTTCTGTGTTTGGCGAACAACGGCGTCTAGAGCCCATGTCGCCAGAAAGAAAAGCGAGGTGGATAAGAGAAATTGATTGGCTCTTATCTGTAACCGATCACATTGTTGAACTTGTTCCTTCCCAACAAAAATCCAAGGATGGATCAAATATGGAGGTTACAGTAGTGTCTCTCTAATGCATTCCTTGAATTGAATGTCTTCCCCGTTGAATCATCATGCAAGCTAAGAATTTTGTGTTTGTTGATTGAATAGATAATGGTGACAAGACAACGAAATGATATTCATATGAACATCCCAGCCTTACGCAAGCTTGATGCAATGCTTCTTGTAAGAAAATAAGATCTTTGTAATTTCGCTTAGTTAATTTGACCTTTAGATATGAACGTTGTTAAATGTGGATTGCAAAAGATTTAGTGCATCCCTTGATAATGGTTTTGCAATATTAATTCAGGACTCCCTGGATAACTTCGAAGACCAAAATGAGTTTTATTATGTTTCAAGAGACTCCCCCGAGTCAGAAAAAGAAGGCACCAAGAGAACAGATGATAAATGGTGGCTACCTACTGTCAAAGTTCCTCCAGATGGTTTATCGGAACGTGCCACAAAATTTATTCAAAACCAAAAAGACAGCGTGAACCAAGTTCTCAAAGCAGCCATGGCGATAAATGCTCAAATACTTTCAGAAATGGAGATTCCTGAAAACTACATTGAATCCCTTCCCAAAGTAAGAAAAAAAGCAACAGTTCCTATTAAAACATTGCATATAACAGAGTCTTTAAGTGCCTTGCTAACTCTCTGATCGCATTTCTTTTTGGTTCTTTGGCAGAACGGGAGGGCAAGCCTTGGAGACTTGGCGTACAGAAGCATTACTCTTGAGTACTTTGATCCTGATCAATTTCTGAGCACCATGGACATATCATCAGAACACAAAATACTAGACCTCAAGAACAGAATAGAGGCTTCAATAGTGATTTGGAAAAGGAAGATGAATCAGAAAGATAGTAAGTCCGCATGGGGATCTGCTGTCAGTTTGGAGAAGAGAGAACTCTTTGAAGAGAGGGCAGAAACTATCCTCCTCCTCCTCAAACAGCGCTTCCCTGGAATTCCTCAATCTTCACTAGATGTCAGCAAAATTCAATACAACAAGGTAAGAATAGATTCCCTTTCATCTGAGTTCTATTTCATATTACACCTGGAGCTGAATGAAAAGGCACTGGCCGGATGCATATAAACTTACTTTTGCCATTCTAGTCTTTTTTGTCAAACCAGGGGCCTAACGATATATCCGTGTCCTGACAGGATGTGGGGCACGCCATCTTGGAAAGCTATTCGAGAATTCTAGAAACCTTGGCCTCGACAGTCTTGTCTCGAATTGAAGATGTACTCGATGCTGATTATGTTACTCGAAATCCATCACACGCAGGACATAAGAGGAACACGTTAAAAGAGGCACCACAAGTACCGGCATCGCCCAGAGAAGGGATGGAGAAGAACTCCGAAGATACAAATGCTTCGAAGACTCTCTCTGATTTTATGGGTTGGGGTTCAGAACAAAATGAGAGTGCGGCAAAGAAGGATCCATTTGGATCAGATGAACTCTTGAAAGATGATGATAGATATAAACAGAAACTCACTAACATATCAACCAACAGGAAACCTTCCTATCTTGATAATTTAGGAGCTTTACGAAGCCCAACAGCTCGCCATTAATAGCATTATAGGGGGAGAAAGATGAACACGTACAAAAAAGAGAGTGAGGAAGCCCAACACTGAATGTGTATTTTCAGACCCTTAACTAAGAGGGTCTTTTTGGTTTGTGTTTTTCGACTTGCTTTCATTCCATTCCTTCCTTGTGTAATTAGGAAGAGTAAGCATGAGAGCAAAACTATGTGATTTGAAACCTTTTGTACAAGAAATGGATTCGTAGTTCCTTAGCATCTTGGCCATTTGACTTGACTTTCATTCCTTTTCTTCCAAGACATTTCCCAATATGCTCTAAACTGTTCTCTCCAGTAATTATATCTGTGTTTGATAATCAATAAGCTTGGTTTTATACCAAACAACAACATAATTAGGCTGAAGCCTAGGCCCAAAAGGATTGCTAGCACTCAAAACATTGTTTACGGGTGCATGGTATTTTCTGTGAGCACACCTGGTTTAGAAATTATAGCTTATAAAAGTTTCAAATGTTAAATCATTTTATTAGATTTTTTTTGGTCGAAAATCAGGGCTGAAAGCCCGAAGATAAAAAAAACTATATTAAACGAACAATAGTGAATCCAATAAAATCATAGTATAAAGTTAAAAACAATCTTAATAGTAAATCTTAAATGATCCAATTATTTTTATTAATTGATTTCTAGTAAAACTATAATTTACTAACCAGTTTGTTGTTGTGTTAGCCACTCTAAATATGAGTATAATTTATATTTATCTTAGTAGTTAGCGTTATAATTAGCTGAACTACTAATGAAGAATCTGATTCTAAAATGACCCATCTAATCCTAAGAGACGAGGCTAGTTCCAAACCAGTGATAACAGCTAACAATTCTACCTTGATTGATGAACAAATACCTATATTAATAGCATAACCCTTCCACCACGTGCCCAAGTTGTCTCTTAGGATCCCTCTTGCTTTAGCGATTCCTAGGTTGCCATTACTACAGTCATCTATATTTAATTTTATTCAGTTCATGGAAAGATAATGTCACCCTACATGCTACACTTTTTTTTTTAGATTAACGTGGGTGTTCGGGCCAGCTTTCGCGCACCACGACTAGTCCCATGGGCCCTGAAGTTAACGACCATGTAAGCCTCCAGTGACCATCATATGAGCAATCAAGAACTCGAACCTGAGACCATAGAGGGAACAAACTCTTTGATCCCAAGTCCTTACCACTTGACCACCACCTACATGGTTACCCTACATGCTACACTTGTTTCCATCTCTTGTTGCTACCTTGATCCATATAAGCAAACTTCACACGTTTAATATCTGTTAGCATCTCATTAATAGTTGTAACTATATTGCCTATGAGATGTCTTTAATGCCTGAAAATCAAATTATTTCGCTCCTTCCAAATCATCCACACTGCTACCCCAAATATTACAGACCATTTTCATCCATCAGTAGTAATAATTTTACTAGATAAGTTGTTAAGAAGCCAAGGTTTGAAGCTTGCACTAAAAAAATCATTAATGTTGCGTTGTTGTAGTAAATGTCTCTATATGTTGATAGCTGATAGACAACCTCAAAGGATATGAGTGGTGTCTTCTACTTTTAACTAGCACAAATGATAGTAGGGTTGTAAAACCATTATCTTGCAACCTTTTCCAAAAACATTTAGCATTAATGAAGAATATATATATATATATATATATATATGAACTCCTAATTACATTATTTCTCATCAAATGAATTAGGTTTACTATACTAAGTATTTATTACTGTGAGTTTGCTAGCAATCAGATATAATTTTCTTGCTTTACCAATATTGAAATCTTTTTCTTTTTTTCACGAAAATTGGTGAAGAAGACCGTTTTACCCCGCACCTTCACGCTCCCACACGAACGCTCAATCCACAGGGATAAAAGAACCCCCCAAGTTCCACTCGTCTTATCCCCAAGAACTCCAGGAAACAGCACGATGCTGCTAACAATGTCCCTCACATCCTCACTCAACTCCCTTACTCTCTCCACTCCATTCCTCCATGGAACAACCCAACTTTCTCACTTGTCAAAACCCACTTCTTCTCTCTCTCTCCGACCCACGAAGCCCTTCACTTTCCTCCCTCCAATCAGGGCCATGAAGTCAATGCAAGGCAAAGTTGTTTGTGCAACAAGTGACAAAACTGTGGCTGTTGAGGTTACAAGGTTGGCCCCACATCCTAAGTACAAGAGACGGGTGAGGAAGAAGAAGAAGTACCAGGCTCATGACCCTGAGAATCAGTTCAAAGTTGGGGACTTGGTCCAGCTTGAAAAGAGCAAACCCATTAGCAAGACTAAAAGTTTTCTTGCTGTGCCTGTACCAGCTAGGAAGAAGAAGGAGAAGAAAGAGGGTGAGGAGGGAGGAGTGGGGTCTCAAGAGCTTGGAATTCCATTGGAGTCTCAACAGGAACTGCAGGCTTAATGTGTGAGTTTTCTGTTGTTTGTAATAATTTTGCTTCGTTTTGTGAACTTTTGGGATGTAATTTGGTGTTTATTACTTTGATGATGTTTTGATTTTTGTGTAATTTAATGGCTGTGAAATTGATATGGTTTTTTCAATTTCAGCATCGATTCAATTGGCCATGACTTCTTGACTCTCTTCCCCCACCCCAGAAAAAAAAAATTAAATTAAATAGATTGTACATTTCATCTGTCGGGAATTCGTGATTGGTATTTAAGTTGCTTAAAGGAGCTCTGGGTTCCTTTCTTCGGTTGATACTATATTGTTTTTCTGTTCATTAGCGATTTTTGAATGCATATTGGTGCCTTGGTTTTGCGGTGATATTTGAATTTAGGTGTTTGATTGCTAGGAATGATTTTCGCCATTTTATGTTAGTTAACTTGTATTCTTAGAGTAGTTTTTTGATGGGTTTTGGTGATTCTTGTAGACATGATTGGAATCTTTTAGTTTTGATTTGTCCAGATTTTTGGAATTAGCAGATGGTTAATTGCTGAGAGATTCAAAGCAGTGATGCTTCTAGTCAAGAAGAGCAAGGAAAGGTAGAAGGAAAAAAAAATGTTGAAGTGCGTTTGTAAAGGGGTGCCCGAAGAGCTTAAGATTTCTGTTGGAGTTTCAGCAGGAGCAATTTCATAGAGTGAAATGCTCTTGCTTGTTAGTGATTTTTAGAACTTGGTATTTGGTATCTGATTTTATAGTGTTGTATAATAGGTACAATATGGACAGACTTTGCGTTTCTGCAGTGAAATAAATAGAAGTTGCTAATATTTCAATGAATTGGTGGTACATTTTGAGTGGGGTTGATATCATGGCTTTGATGGATTTTGGTGATTGGTATGAAGTGAACTTACCTTTGTGTTTGGCATTGCTATTATGTTGATGAGATTGCTGGTGAGTAAGTAATGGAGAACTTAACTTAGTTGTAGATTCCATGGAATGTGTTAAAGTGGTGCCATTTCTTTGGTGATGTGTTTGGCTTTGACCGATATTTTTTCATCTACTTTCAATCCAAGTTCGTGTGAAGCCAAGATTTTCATGTCTCGGCTAATTCCTTTTGGCCCAAGAAGCGGCAGCTTTTGCGGGAGATTATATGATATGCTGCAGGGTTTCCTTTGATAAATTAAATAGAGTTGTTTGGATGTTACTTGCCGGAATGAGTGCTTTATGTTAGATATGCTTGAAATCAAGTGCTTCTTGTGATTTCTCTTACAGATTTTGTTGATTGGTTATTCCTTGTGTTAATAGTTATGGTTGCTTTACTGACTTTGGTGATAAATTGTGAAAGTAGTTAATGGGTTTAATAGAAGCGGGGGTTTTGTTGATGAGAGTGGCCATTTTTTTTAAAAAAATGAAATAACATTTAAAAAAAACTGCAAACTACGTTAGCAAGTGTTAAATCTATTCATGAAGATGCTTACACACACACACACACACACACACATACATATATATATATGAATCACATGCCCTTCTCATTCTACGGATGCCAATAGAAGATTTATCCAAACTTCAAGCCCTTAACTTAAAAGTTCTAACCACAAACAAATAACATACAAACTCATAAAGATATCCCTCAATTTAAGATATAAAATATGGAGGGGCTGGGAAAAAACTAGAAACCTATGAGCTTTACAGTTAATTTGTGTCTAACTAACTAATAAGCTACTGTAATCAACTATCTTCACATTGCAAGCTTGTCTTGATATTTTTCAATGTGCATGATATAAGCGTGTTTATAGAATCCACAGATTCCATGGTTGGTTTGGCTGTGGGAGAGGTATTCGTTAGGATTTGGAATGCTATTGTTAGCAAACATCCTCCTTCTGTGCTCCTCTCTTCTTGCCTAGAAGTGATCACTAATGGTCTTGATTCGTGTCCATCTGGAAGAATTGAGAATCCTGATGGTAATATTGCAAGGTTGCTTGAATCACATCCAGTAATCACAGATTGCATTCCATTAGTGTCCACTGGAGCATACACTACCATGGATTCATAAGCATTTGTGCAGCTATCTTGAAGTACCCACATGTTCTCTTTCGATTTCATCTTCTGCAATTGAAAACAGCTAGTTAGAAACATGAATGTTGAAATGCACGATTAATGGCGTGGTCTCCTCTTATCTGAGATTTGGATAAACTTACTAGGATAGCTGCTGCATTGCCTCTATCTTGCCCTTTGATCAAGTTTGCAATGGTTTGCACAGGTCCTCCATTTGACATGATATCCCACTACATTTTATGCAAAAAATATTGTCAGACAAGTTATCTGACAAAACTTGTACTCTTTAAGTTGCGCAACTCAAAGCAGCAATATCCCATTTTGATAGGATTTTAACTGAGTAATAGCATATTTTTGCTGTACCTCATTTCTACGAGCTTCGTCTCTTAAGAAATCAAACAGAATGTGAGGAACGACAGGCAACCATACAGAAGAAACTGCACACAAAATCACTCCAATAGGTTCACCAGGGTCATTTAAGTTTTTCCTAGAGGAAACCCTTATGTCTTCTCCTGTTTTGCTTGAGACCTTGTTCCATGTGTGATAGCTTGATGCGCAGATCGCTCGACAAAAGCTCCATGTCATTCTTTGTGCCAGTTTCAGAATGCTTTTCCTTCCAGCTAGAGTAGCAACACCTAGATATTTACAAAAAAAATAAAAATCATAAACAATGTTATTTATATAGATTGCAGACAATCCATTGGAAAATATGGCAACATAGTGTGGCTTACCAGTTGAATCCTTGGTGGGAACATTGGTTGCCATGAAGAAAACAAGCCGCTCACATTGGAGTTGCAATGTTGCCATCCAATGCCTTGCTCCAAAGGTTAGACCGCTATGAACTACTGTCCGGTACATGGTATGAACTGTGCTTTTCTGGCATTGCAGGTGTTCCACCCAGATCACCTGAAAGGATTGTTATAAACTTGTCAATGTCAAACTGTTAAAAAAGAAAAGAAGATGATTTAGTATTATGGCATTGTTGTATATGCCTGTCTCTATAAATTTGAATTCTTGCCTCTTTTCTTCTTTCTTTCTTCTTCGGTTTCTCCAGTTTCCATCAAAAAAAAAAAAAAACTGAGGATAAAGCATGTTCAAAACCCGAAGCACATGTACCTTGCAATGGCCATTTGATTTATCCTCAATGATGCAACCAGAGGGGCGTTTTCTGCATTTGACGAGTGAAGCATCAATATTGTCTTCAACTTTGTCGATAGAAACATCAACAATGGCCCATTGTTCTGCATTAAGTTGCTTGCAATATCTCACAAAATAAACTTCTCTGGTGGGAACCATGGGTGTAAGCATTTGGACCTCCGCAAACATCTGCGAATAAAAAACAAGAACAAATAATTGGTAAGAGCATGCAGACTCAGCTAAGAAATGAAGGCTTACGAGCACACAGTTCAAAGCAATAAAGTCAAGAAATTGATGTTCTAACAGGCCCGAGCAAGAGTTTTTTATCCATTAATTTGTTTTCATTCGTCAAAACAGATAAGGGGGTGTTTTCGGCATTTAATCTTTTGATTCCCAATTAGTCACCTCTAACCGTAAGTAAGAGGGTAGTCAAACTGTCCAGGAGTTGGACCTTCAGCTGGACCAGCTAAGGAAAAGTAGATCTCCATAAAACACAAGGTCCCACATAAATATATAAGAAAAAAACTCATTTTCTATGACAGCTGGGTGCTATTAAATACAACGCAAGGACAGTTCCACAGCAGCCATCCTCTCTGCAGAAAGCAGATTGAAGGAAAGAGGCTCCCTACCTCTTTCATAATATTAATTTCGTGGACATTGCATTTAATGTTGAAAAGGAAAGGGAAAAATATTCCCACTCTGTTTTCTTTTCTTTTCTTTTCTTTTTGTAGTTAATTGTTATTTGAGGTTGAAAGCCTTTTTGAGATAGGGAAAACACAGTCATAATAGTTCATTGACAAAAAGCTGCTGCCTTTTTCTTCTCCTTCAAGTATGTACTATGGCTTTCATCTTCACTGAAATGGATGCTGATTTCCCATGCAGAGATCTCTGCCTTCGTTCAAGCTGTACTAGTGCTAGTTTTATATGAGATGCATGTTGCTAATTAGAGCTGTAACTCACCAATTGCACTGCACCATTTCTACTCGCACCTTCACCATTGCAGATAATATCAACAGTGGCTGCCTTTGAAATTAGGCATGGAAACATTTCCTTCCACTGATCCTGTTCAAAGGGATAAAAAGATTATTGGTAATACATAATTAGTTAAAGGGAACTGATCTATAATTAATAATTATATGTGGTATACTGCTAATAATTATAATAACTCACCACATCCATAAAACTTTGAACTAGCCTTGGGACATCAATGAACACAACCCCAGTCTCCCTTGAAGCCTCAATGGATCTCTTTGGCCTTCCATTAATGCTTGAATCTTCAGAACCAAACACTTTTGTGTACTCATCGTAATTGAGAATTTCACGACCTGTCTCAACACTTCGAAACCAAAGTGGTTCGCCTGCCGTAGCCATTTTCTTGAGCTCTTCCATTGCTTTATTAGCAGTCTCCATGATTCTAGACTTGTCAAGTCCGAAAATCCCAGTGTAAAAATCGAGTGAACTTCTGTTCTCTTGCTCGTTTCCAGCTGAGCATGATGCTGGTGCCCCTGGACTGCATTTTCCCACCACCGCTCGAAGTTTTTCTACCTGCATGATATGACAAACAAACTTATGCTAAGCATGTGGTTTGATTAATATACTACAAAAAAAAAATGTTTGATTTTCTGTTATAATTAATATTAATTAACTAATTAGGACAACATTATTATAATCTTAATCTCTAACCTCGGCTTTGAGCTTTGCATTTTCGATGCGTAACTGTTGTTCCTCAGTGCTTGTCAAGGCAGCGTCTCTACTAGTGGTAACGGTGCCACAATTTGGGCAGGAAGCTTTGTTGATGGTCTCCCTCATGCTCTTGTTGTCTTCCCGGAGTTTATCCATTTCAGATTTCAATAGAGAGTTTTCATGGCGCTCTTGTATAGCCTGCAATACAATTAGCAACCGCCATGGTCATTAAACCAGCAAGATAATTAACCAACTGTATTAATGAGGGAATTATTTAATTTGATCTATCCTACATATAGCACCAACGTACGTGCCTTGATTTGAGTACGGCGATTTTGGAACCAAAACTTGACTTGTCTAGGAGCAAGGCCAAGTTGCTTGCTTAACTGCTGCCTTTGCTTCTCATCTGGATGAGGAGACTCCTTAAATAGCCTGAGCATTAATCATTAATCCACATGAGTCATTAAGGTGAACGTTCATGGATGATCAAGAACACAATCCTGGTCTTAGATACATAGCATAAACACATTTGTTAATTAACAAGTTAAAATTAGGAATCCTTTTAATCTGTGTGTTGAGCACTGTTGAACAAGGAAATAAACTTTTTTGAGTGGTCTTTTTAGCCTTACAATCCTGTTTTCTTTCTCTTAATCTTCGCGAGCATACCGTCGCCATACCTACAAAATAAAGGACAACAGCGAGAGAGAGAGAGTGGGGGATAAGAATACATACGCTTCCATTTCTCTGATTTGCTCAGCGGTATGTCTGTGGTATTTCTTTCTCTTTTTTTTCTTGTTTTTGTCATCACCATCTCCATCATCCTCGTGATCATGCTCTCCTTCACCTTCAAAATCATCATCTGATTTTGATCTCATAGGCCCTGAGTTCTCACTGCTAATTTCCACTGTTTCTTCCCTTCTTCCTCCTCCACTTCCTTCCTCCCCCTCCTCCACCTCCATGCTTGCCGCTGCTTCCCCATTACCCACATTTGCTCCCCGGAATATTCCAGCCTTCAACAATAAATAAAACCACAAAGATGTTTAGGGAGATAGAGTAAGGGTGTCACAAGGGTACTTAAACTTCGATGCACAGCATCCATGCATATATGTATAGTTATGCATGAGGGATTTTATTTATGAAATCAAGACACACATCGATCAACCAAATAAAAGATTTTCCTTTTTATATTTACACACATACACACACACACATATATATATAGGCACAACAACTGGATAGGTAAGAATATTGGTAGGATTCGAAGACGGTAGCCGGAAAAGCTCAAAAAGAAAAGAAAAGAAAAGAAAAACCAGTAAGTTAGGCAAGAAAAGATGTGTTCGTATGTAATACGAGAAAAACTAAATATCGAAAAAGAAGAGTAGTGGTTGAAGGGGAATTACAAGACTAAGAGAAAGAGCAGGCGAGGCAAAGAAGTCCTTGATATGAGAATTGGGTGGATTAGACATGTCGACGCCCATGGCAAGTCCGGAAGAGGTTGTTCTTCATTTGACGATGAAATGGTAGTTTCAAGGAGCTAGCAGGCAACAAAATACTATTGCTGGCTAGAGAGAGAGAGAGAGAGAGGTGGGGCTTGCTGATTTAAGGATATAAAAACAAAAACGAAGTCTTCAAGGGGTGATTTTGTAGAGAGAGTAAAGGCTGGTAGGAGTTGACTGTTAGATATTGCTTTGAGTGGAATATGTGGACGTCCAACTAACTTTAAGCAGTTGAATCTACGCTTTCCAACGGTATTTTCAGTTTCCCATTACCAGGTGGCTTTCAGCTCAGCTGTGGCTTCGACCTAAGCTACCAAATTAATCTCCCCTCCTTCCTTTACTTTTTGTTGATGATTTTTACCGTTTCTCGAGCAAGAACTTTAGGCATCCATCCTCCTAGCATTAATCATTTTGTAGCCTAGACAAGCCAAGCCAAGCCAAGCCTAGCCTAGCCAGCTCAGGTTTTTTCCATTTCAATTCCCACTTTCAGAATATCATCGGCACTGTCTTAATCTGGGGTAAATGAGATTTTTCCTGTTTTAATTTAACACATTAAATCTTTAGATTCTGGCGCATCTCCGGCCACCTTTATTTAGAAAAGAAGATGGTTTTCTTATGCATCAAGTTTATCTGAGAGCGTTTAATTCCAAGATCGTTTATGAAAAGATTTTATTCTAATTATGATATAAATTAATTTGAAAATACTCTTGCTATCGAATCAAAGGACATTTGTATGACAATGAAGAATAATGCTCTTCAATTTTTTGAATAAAGGAATAACGGCTAGCTTTGCCCTATATTGCAACTTAGTTATTGCACTTGTTAGAATTAATTTTCAATAATTTGAAATTATTTCACCATATACTTGATTTGAAGTTGGAGTCCTCTCGATTCTTGATTGGCAATTACTAAAAAAAGTGTCTAGCATGCAATAACATTTGCTAAGTAGTATTTAACTAGTTAAATGCTTCACAGCGAGCAACATTCCAAGTTAATTTTTAATGCAAAATAAAAATACTTGATAAGTTGTTGTGTGCTTTTAATGAAATAAAGTGTGCTAATAAATCATAAAAAAATATTAATACAAATTAAAAATCAAATTAGAATAGTTGTAGAACTTGTTTGGGAGTATAGTTATGGTTATTTTTTAAAATATTTTTTGTGCTGAAATGCATTAAAATGATATTTTTTTTATTTTTTTTAAATTACTTTTTAAATCAGTATATTAAAACGATTCAAAACATAAAAATTAGTAAAAAAAATAGATTTTTTAGGGAATATGGTTTGTACCGCGTTTCCAAAAGGTGCAGCACACTAAATTGATGATCTTTGTTAAAAAATTATTGATGTATACTATATCCTTGAATTTTCTGAACCATACATCAATCATATACCTCTATTCTAGATTTTTAAAAACCTAATTCTATTAAAACAAATACTCTTCCATCGATGATTTTATCATTGAAGTTATCATGCAAGCAACCTCCATATTATTGGTACCCAACCAATTAACTATCATTGGTTTAACTCAAAATTTATTTAATTTATTTAATGTTACACTTAAATTATTATTAATTTTCTATAAAAATTCAAATTCCTCCAAAAATACATAAATTTTCAACTTAATAATAAAATTAACAAGATATAAAACGTATCTATTAAATAAGATATTATTTACTTCATTATAAAATGACTAAATTAAAAAATCAAACTTAATTTTATCAAATAAAATTTTTCAAAATCTTATGCAAATCCTAATATGTACAAATTATACATTCATACAATAAATTTCTATGGAAAAAAACTATAAAACAAACAAACACACATATATTACATCAAAATTCCAAAAAACTAACATTTTAAAAATGGATCAAAATAAGAAATGAGTAGTTTTGCTTATTTGGTAAATTTTTAAGAAAAATTAAACTAGAACATGAATATTAATAGACTAAATCTTGGGATAACGAAATTTGTGATGATAAGAGCTTGATTTGTAATGATAAAAAAAATAGTATATTTCCTTATTATTTCTATCTAAAATATTGACATGTTATTTTTTTATTCTTTAATTTTCTATTGTAATAAAAAGGTAATACTCTGTCAATAAATATTACTATAATCTATTAATGGTATTGTTTCTATTGATATTGACATGTTTATTTCCATGTGATAACTTTTTAATAATGCATCTCTAATAATTAAAAAGTTATGATACAAGTTTTTGGATCCTAAAAATTTAAAATTTCACTATTTATACTTCAAATAAATAGCTCTTAAAAGAATGTTAATGTGAAGAAGTATTTTTTATTTTATTTTTCTCAGACATTAAATAATAACAAGATTGTAAAAAATAGAAAATAATTTGGAATTATCTCAAATTTTATTGGTGGCCTAAAAAATCATATAAATTTATCGGTTTAATCCAAGCGTGAAAAGATTAATTTCAAGAATTAAATGTATAAAAATGTGATTTCTATTTGAAAAAAATGATATAATTCTCGCTTATTTTTCATTTTTTTATAATTTATTAAATGTAATTAAATTACTCAAAAAACCAATAAACTGTCGGTGCTCCCTCCTCTTACCTGTCTACCAGTAAAAAGAAAAGAAAAAATAAATAAATTTTTTCTCTTGTAATTTATCCGTACAGGGAGGGGGCAAAAAACAAAACTAAACAAAACGCAGGCAGTACTAGACAACTAGAAGACAGAAATAAGGTTGAACTGGAACCAGGCAAGCCGAGCGGAGCCGTATTTGAAGGAGCAGTTTAGCTGTATCGTTGTGTATACATACATGTACCGTCGTGTCTTCACATCATTTATATGCTGGATTTAGACAATTAATGAATTTGTCTCCATGCTTTAAAAAATCTTTTGCTGACATGGATTACTATTCACCCTATGCTCCGAGACACGCATATAAAACAAATATAATTTTTATTTTTTTAAATTAAAATAACATCAGTTTTTCATTCTCAAATTGGTCATGGATTTTATTTTGTTTTTTATTTTTTTTTTAAAATACAAAATCACTAATTACTCTCATAATACCGTGATTAATTTTTTTGATATTATATATATACGTTGCTTTGGAGAACAAGGCCCTGTTAGCTTTTACCTTACCAGAAAAAAGAAAAGGAGGGGACTTTTTACCTAGGGAAAAACCCCTTTAGCAAATTCCGCGATGAAATGAAGAGCTTGAATGTGGGCCCTGAGAAAGATGATTGGCCGGAAGGATGACCTGAGCGTCTTTTTCCGATAACGGTGCTGGAGTGTGATGACTGTTATTTTTAATGTATTTTTTATTTAAAAATATATTTTTTTATCTTTAAAAATTATAAATTAATTAATTGAAAAAAAAAATTAAATGTTTCCCGATTCTGCTTAGAACGCAGCACCGAACAGGAGGCAAACCTTTCATTTGTGGGGCGAGGAAGCATGTCGTCTAAAGCCAAAAGGAGCAACTACCACTTTGGAGAATCACATTGATTACTTACCACTCACTCTTTTCACCATTTCAATTTCACTACAGCATCAGCAGTGAATATAAATAATTCTGGTGTTTGACCAACAGATATCATTGTTCGTTGTCTATTTTGTTCTTGGAGGGGTGTAAGAGGCACAGTGGCGATGATGGACTCCCCATGCCTTCACATAACCGCCCTATAAAGGAGATTCCTTTTACCATGTCATGTAATTTCTGCCATCAGCTAATCTTTGACCTCTGTATTTCCTGATGTGCACAGTTCGTGAAGAAGAACCTTGACTGCAGCTGGTGCACGGGATCTTGAGGGTATTCGGTATTCCTTGGAGCCATTATTAGCCATCATCTTCTATAATTAAAGTTTTGGTGTCTTATATGTTATGATTGAGAGCTCATCCACCATTCCTCAAGCCATCTGTGAATAATTCCAAGTGCTGAGTTTTCTACTTCTCCATTGACGATCTCGTTTTTTGCTGCTAGTTAGGAATGGTAGATAATATAAAGCCATCAAATGATGTGGAACGAACCCAATAAAAACAATTTAATTGAGTTGCGGTTCCTTTTGGATTTCTCTCACTACTTTATCCTCTTCTTTTCCTTTTTCCCTCGCATTCCATCAAGGAGAAAAGCAGAGAGAAAGAAATCTCACAAGCAAGCGTCTCAAACCGCTTGCTTTTCGAGGTTTCTTATGAATCAAGGCTGAGGCGCCCCAAAAACCAGAGGGAAAAAAATGGAAAGGATATCAAGAGTTTTGGGAGGAAAGTTGGGGAAAGGGTGGAGGTTTTGATGCTTTAATTCAGGTGGGAAAGATGAAATTGGAATGATGAAGCGGCCATAAAAGCCACAAAAAGAAAGGTTTAAAAAGCTTTAAAACAAAGACAGGAATAGCAAAGAAAGTATCACTGCATCAGCTACTTTCGCAAAGAAAAAAAGGGATGGATCCTTGTATAAAGTTGACAAATTGAAGAGATGAGAGTAGTTCTTGCCGGCTTGCTGTAAAATTGAACATTAATCCACCCTACCAAAATTTATATAGAAATATTGCAGACAGAGAGATGATAGTTGCAGCAGAGGAAATGCTCCAGAATTTGAGCCTTGCCTTCAGTACTGCCCTCAACAATGAGAAGATTAAGGATCACTGCTTCCAGTTTTTATCATTCAGATTATAGATTTGTTCTAGTTTCCTTTGCTCGCCCTTCACAGATCAAAGTATATTTGTATTATTACATGTAAAACACTAAAAGGTGTGGTTTTTTTTGTTGTAAAAATATTGTTCCCTCCCTCGTATTCTACCGTGAACAATTCAAAAATCTTTATTTTTTTTTAATTTTTAATTTTTAATCCTCAAATTTATTTATTTATTTATTGGCACAATTGCATTTTTTATGTCCACAACAAAGAAAAATCAAAAAAAATTTGTTGAGCAGGAAAAAGATTAAAAGAAAGGGTACGAAAGTGGAAAAGACATTCCATATAGACGAAGGCTTTAAAGTTCTTACAAGAAATTCATTTTAGTTCTCAAACTTTATATATTATATATATTTGATTTTTTAGTATTTTTTTCAATTTAATTTTGATACAAATATTTATTTTTTTATTTTTTTAGTTTTTGATTTGAGAGAGATTACTAGATTTTAAAAATAATAAGAGAAAAATATCGTTGACATCAATTTCAACACCAAAACAATCGATCTTTTATGTCAAATGATTTCATTTGATAAATGAAGTTTAACTCAGATGTTTTTTATTTTACTATGAAAATGCTTAGAAAAATATATATGAGCTTAGAAAAAAATTCTTGGGTTGATTTTGAATTTTCAGATTTTTTTAGGCAAATGATGGATTTATTAAAATGTTTGAGATGTTTTATATCAAAAATAGGTTTTAGGTAAAAAAAACATTCGACCTTCATTTCTCACTCGCTATACTGGTTGGAATGTTGATAAAATCAAATACCGCAACATCTAATTTTTTTTCAAAAAATAAAATTGGGGTGGATGACATATCTACCATTAAAAAATAAAAGACCAAACGCGGAGGCATGGTCGTGTTTGCTAGGCCTAATAGGACAGGCCTTTTCTTTTTTTGTTTCTAATTTTTTTATGTATATCTTTTTTATATATTTTTTTTCAATTTAGATTAAATTAATATCTCTTCTCTCTTTTCTTTTGTTTATTTAACCCCTTTTAAATAATATTTTTTTTAGTTATTTTATATACATTTAGTTTTTTAAGAGATTATTTTAATTCATCTATATTTTTATCTTTTTATGTTTTGTATAAATACAAAATATTTATTTTTAGATAATATTTATAATATCTGTAACCTTACATAATATATTTTTTTTCTTTTATTTTTTTCAATCAATTTTATATGTGACTATTTATATTATTGTTTTCTTAAATAAAAATTTAATTTTGAAAAATAAAGTTATTAAACATAACCGAGTCAAACATCTATATTCCAAGATCAAATATCTTGATCTATATATATTTATCAATTATTTTTATTTTTATCTATATTTATCATAAATAACTTTTTTTTATTCATTAACATGCATGGTTCTTAATTTAGTTGATTACATGTATGCATAAATTTTTTGATTTACACTTAATATTTTTTTATGTATAAAAACATGTTGAAAAAACCTCAACCTACATGTATAATTTTTTTATATAGAAAAAAAAAACAATTAGCCTGTGATGAATATCAGATGAAATATAGTTCCAACTCTTTTCTTGTTCAACTTTGTCTAGTATTCAATTTGTATCAGCTAAATGTTTGTAAACTATTAGATGTTATTTCAAAATATAATTGATATTATTTTTAAGACACTTTTTTAAATGAAAGTTATTTAAGCTGAAATTTACACAGACTTGTGCTATCTTATGTTTAATTTTTATTAAATAAATAAAGATGGTAAGATTCGAACTTGTAATTACTTAGTCATCAAGGTTCTAATATTATGTCAAATAACTAATTCAACCTAATAGTTTAAGATGTTAAGTAATATTCCAAAATATAATTATATTATTCTTTGGTATACTCCTTCAAGTGAAAACTCTTTGAATTTGAAACTTACACAGACTTACATTATCTTGTGCTCAATTTTTATAAATAAATAAGGTTAGTGAGATTTGAACTCATGACTGCTTGGTTATGAAGAATCTAATACCATTTCAATTGACGGGTATGTTAGAAAATAATATAAATTATATCTTAGAATTTCACCTAAAAGTTTAAACTTTTAAGTTAAATTGGTTTTTTGAGGTAGTATCAGAATCTTGATTACTAAATAGTCATGAGTTTGAATCTCACTACCAATGATCACGAGTTTAAATCTCATCACCTCCATTTATCTGAAAATAATTAAGCACAATATAATGTGGGTTTGTACAAGCCTAAAAGGCTTTCACTTGAGGGAATATGTTAAATAATAATATAAATCATATTTTAAGACCTTACCTAACAACTTAAACTATTAAGTTGAATTGATTTTTTTTTCATAACTTTGATGATCAAGTGATTATAAGTTTGAATCTTACCATTCTTATTTATTCAATAAGAATTAAACACAAGGTAATATAAGTCTATGTATGTTTTAAGTCTAAAGAATTTTTACTTGAGAAGGTGTATTAGAAAATAATATAAATAATATCTTGAGACCTTACCTGATAACTTAAAAAAATTATCATAATATGATTTATATTATTCTATATTAGTAGTATTATATTTTTTTTTATTGTAGTCAAGAATACATTTTTCTAAACCTTAAGAGATAGCTCAACTGGTCATACATTCAGTTTGTTCTCTAATGATCACAAGTTTAAGTCTTTCTAGGACTACTAAAAACTTATATGGTTATTAATTTCAAGTTCTATTAGATTAGTTAAAGTATAAATAAATTGATTTGAATATCCATAATAGAATAAATTTTAATTTAAAAATTATTTGTTGCTTTGCATAAAATTATCTAAATACATGTAAACAGTTTGAATATCTATATTAATCTAAAAAAAATATACATTTGCAATTATAAACAACAGTTAATGCATGCAACTCAACACAAGTCTGCATTAAAATAAATGTTGACTCAAGATTTCCCGATTGCTCTGCTTAAAATCTGCTTAAAGTCATGCCAAGAAATGGATTATGTTCTGGCGAGATTCTTAAAAACTTAATTGCCTCTTTCTCTACTCATTTTGTTTTTTCGATGCTATCGTACATCTCACAACATTTAAGATATCTAGCCACAACACAAATTAGCACCTTTCAATAAAGTAAATTCAGCAGCTAAGACTAATAAAACGGCATTTAATTAGAAATTTCCAATCTCTGAATCAAGTAAGAAATCCTAACACAACACGCAAACCGCATGGAACTGCACTGACGCAGCCATTGGGACCAGGAAATCCTCAAAGGGATATTGTTGTATTGAGAATCGAGTCAAATAAGGATGCCATGACAGGTTGGTTCAGCTCAACGAACATAGCTGGTGATGGCTTCCATTATAAGAGGGCACGGCTGCTAGCTGCTAGTTTCTATCCATCTTTTGGAGACAGTTAGATGTTGAAGAGTAGATGAAATATACAGTGATTTTTGGTGGTCACAGCAACAGCGCCATACAGTGGCAGGCGAGGTTGCGTAGAAAATGAAAATGAATAAATATGCTAACGAAACTTTAATGGAGCAGGGTTGTCAGAGCTAGTCTTGATTTATGCTTACACACTTTCATGTCAATCATTAATCATGAATGCCCATTTCTTTACACAGAGGTCAAGGGAGTCTCCGGCAGAGAGTGATTAGATTCTCCACTTGATCTACTTGTCTCTTCTTCGTTATTGAACTAATAATTGTTAGGGAATTTAGCATCTCTTTCATCGTCCCTCTCGCTCTCTCTCCCATGGTTAGTTGGAAGAAAAATGTGACAGTTACCAGTACCAAACAAAGAGCAATTAAATGAACAATGAGGTAACTCACAGGTCATTGTCACCAAAGCCCATCCTATCATCGATCAAAATGAAGAGCTCGTCAACTACCAGTCTACAACTAATGAGGTCAAGTATGCATCAATGCACGTCACTTCTTGTGGTCGCGGTGGAAGTAAAGCTAGCTGGAATCTTACAAGAACAGTGTTTATAACATCATGAAACACACATTTGAAGCTACGTACTGTGACCAAGCGTCCATTGAAATCTTGTCCACCCAGATCAGGCATGAACCACCTAACACTTGTATGAGAAGATAACTCAGTGTGCGGCACAGACACAAGGAGAAACATTACTAGAGAAATGATGGATACTAAAAACAAAGTGCAATTATCGGAACCGCCCATGCTTAGATTGAGCAACAAGTATGGATCTACCTGTAAAGTTTTGGACCGACAACAGAACTGATAAATAAAAGCAACTGGGACCTGATAATGTGTTTAAATTCTGGCAAGTCTCCAGGAAAGCATCCTTTGGTTCGTTTCACATACAGCTATAACGTATAGTATGATGCCAAGTATAGAGTTTAAGCTACAATCAATCATGTGTGTAATATATTTTCCTGGCAAGTCTCCAGGAAAATATCAAAGGAAGCGATGAGCACAAATTATGCAACAGTACTTGTTTAAATGGATTCAAATGGAGCTTAGACGATGTTAAATGTCATGTTGCAATCCAAAACATTTAATCTGCAACTTCCCAGAAGCCAAGAAATGGACTTTGATTAAATGCAGGATAGATTTAATAAAGAATAGAACTGAACAAATACCAACTGCTGTTACTCACAACTGGTTTCTCTCAAGAAATTATGCCTGTAGAAGGATAATTTCAGTGGCTCTTCATCAAATATAATACGACCAGGTCATTTTTTTTTCCCATTCATCACAAGTCACGAGGAACATTTTATTGGTTCCTGAATATTATACATGTTGTGAAAATAATAAAAAAATTAAATAGAAATTTCTAAAATTCTGTTAAATAAATTTAATAGTTATTTAAGAATTTATTATCTGAAAATTTTATTTTATTTTAATTTTAAATAATTTTTTAAAAGACTTAGCTATCATAAACCACAAGCCATCCAATTAGATAATCAAATCCTATATAACTTTAGCAAGTCTCCATAAATTCATCGGAAGCATATCGATTGTATTTTCATTACCAATTCTTTTTCCATCTTGGATTATATAATAATTTTCTATCCAAATTTTTACATTTTTAAATTAATATTATGTAATTAATTCAAAAACATCAATTATATTCGATGGAAATTAAATAGAAAAGAAATTACAACTTAAAAAAAATAGAGATAAGACAGGACATGCAAACCTTATTTAATATTACAATCATTCAACCATAAAAACATAATCGTATTAGTCTTTAATGTCTATAATTATCCATCATGCACGAGAACATATTAATATATATAATAAAAGTATTGCATGCTTCAATTCTAATTATTGGCTCTATGTGCAATTTTAAAAAATAACTCTAACACTTAGAAATATTAAATTCAAATGCAATTTGATAATTTCTCAATTTAATATAGATTATTTTATTGAAAAACTATTTTTTAAAATTTAATAAGAAAATTAATCATATTAAAATTCTTATTAATATCCTAAACTATTTTAGGATCAATTAAATAAAACTATTTTGGTTTAAAAACTCTCTAATCCTAATCCTATTAAGGTGTGACAAAACTCAAAAAATTTGATTTAAAAATTTCAATTCAATTATAATCTAATTAGGAAATTTAATTCTACAATTAATTTAATTTAGGGTTTCCATTTTAATATAAAATTATTATCCCATATATGAAAGATTGAATCATAATTTCAACCCCTAAATACCTAAAAGTAATTAGATATAAGTTGCAGGGGTAAAATCATAATTCTCACACTCAAAAAACTGTAAACAAAGCTCAAGGGCATAATTGTAATTTTTTCCATACCTCCTTCATGCTACAACAACCTCATTGTTGTCGACATGGTCTACCTACGTCGATGGCAGCCATCAACAGCAACACACAATATTGTCATTGCACCCGGTAACAGCGTAAGGCAATAGCCCTCACATTGCTCTAGTTTGGTGTTGTTGTGGTTTTTTTGCCATTGGCATCTGGTGGTGGATATTACACAACTAGGTGCACCAGCAATGTTGGTGTCACCGCTAGTGGTTGTTGCAATTGCCTAAAACAATTTAAAAAAAAACATATCAATGGTGAATTTTTGTCGAATCTGGCTAGAGTAGTAACCATAAAGAATAATAAGAGAAAAAAAAATACTTTTTTGGAATACTAAATTTGCACATAAATTTAATTCATAATTAACACCAATAACAATTAAAATATACAATTAACAAACCTAATTATCTAACGAAGGCTCTAATACCACTATTGAGTTCTCGAATATTATACATGCAATGAAAATAATAAAACAAAATTATTTCTGGAGTCCTTAAGATCTCGTTAGACATATCAAATGTTGTTTTAGGGTTTATTACTTGAAAAATTGATCTTAATCCTATTATCTAGCCTCCAATGATAATCCACACAAACCACCAATTAAAAATCTCATAAATCTCTATTTGGAAAAGAGAGATTTCTGTACATAGAGTGTTACCTCTCTATTTTGTGACTTTCATATTTTTTTTTTGTCTACCAAACAACCACACTAAAATAAAAGGCATGGTGTACTATTTGTAAATTTTTTTGAAAAATCCTATAAATTGACAAAATATCAAATTTTCCTTTGAATAATATTCATATAATAATTCAAGATAATTTTGAGAAATTGACTCAATCAAGTCCTTCCTTGATTTTTCTAAATCTAGAAATATAATTCATGTATTAATTATGTTCTAATTCTTAATTCTAAAATATATTTTAATCAAGTCATAATTAAACTATTAAAATTTAATTTTTGATTAACGACTCTTAATGATTGTGACATATTAGGTTTCTAATATGCTAATCCAAATATAAATTATAATTGTAATTAAATATAATTTAATTTATTATTAATTTAATAATTAATTAAGTTATATTTAAAGATTAGATGCATCGTCTAGCAACATGTCATAATCCTTCAAATATTAAAAAGGTATTTAGTGGTTTAATTTAACCTTTCAATGACTGTTTTTTCAATGTAATTAATATCCTTTCATTGATAATGTTCTAATTTAACATTAAACCATGGAGTATATCTACTATGTTAAATCATGTTTGTTTTTTATATCATAATCACTAATCACTGATTATTTAAATAAGATTTGAAATTCTTTTTTAATATCATTCCACTTTGAACAAGGATTTCTTAGTCAATACTCCTTCGTTATCTCGATTAAGATAACATGCAACAAGATTAAAATATAATATTTTTATATAAAATAACTTAGTGATTTCAAGTATATGAATCACTTACACAACCATTACGTGAGTCTTTTCATAAATATAGAGGATCTCTATGTATGGAATTCTCATGCGGTTCAGTTCAATATACATGTCTTATAATAATCACTTATATATTAGTTTTAGGTATTTCTTATACATTAGTTTATGAGAACAACTACTTCCTTTTATGAAAAAAAGAACATAATATGTATTACTCTTTATAACTCTAATAAATATCCAGTATTCAAAAGAATATTAACTAAGAATATTTATTATATTATATAAATATTAAAGATAAATAAAGTCTTTATTAGTAATCAATATATTTAAATAAATACAATAATATCATATATAATAGACTGATAGACTACAAAATATATCAAACTAATACACTTTACCACTAAAAATAGATTATTTATTAATAAAACCTTAAGATTATGAGGCTGGGGTGTAACTATACTCATCTTGAATGATACTAACTACAAGAGAATAGATTAACCATCTACGAGATAACCCATCAGGGTAAAAGAAAAGGGGTAAAATTTACAAATGAAACTCTAACAAAATCTTATGTTTGTGATTTGAATCCAAAAATTGAGTCTCAATATGCATACATGGGGGAATATTCAACCCCCCATCTTTAACGTAGAGATATTTTGTAAAGCAAATTACAGACAATTTCAACATCATGCATGCCATAGGTACTCGCTTTGAAGCATTCATCACCTCCTCAACTGCATTTAAATTATTTTTTAATTTTTTTTATAATATAAGGGTGACGACAACATAGCCTTAAACCTTCCGCATAATTTTTTTTTTATCATTAATCAATCCATCTTATGCTAGAAATTTTTTTTTAAAAAAAAATATAGTTAATGGCATGTTTAAGTTTAAATTTAAAGTGAATTCCATTCATTTTTACTATTAATATTTTATTAGGAGTTATTCTTCAACAAAAGTTATCGAAAATGTAACTTTAATATGATTAAAATAAATTATAAATGAAAAAAACTAAAAGAGATCAAACAAAAGTTAACTTTGATGATGCTACGGGGGATTTTATTGCATTTAAGTTATTACTTTTCAGTCAAAGAATAAGGTTTATTTTTTATCCCAATAGAATTTTATTGAAAAACAAAACGAAAAACAAAAAAAATATGATCAACACAGTCATATGATCAATCAAAAACCTACCATTAATTGTTAATTATTTGTTTTATTTTTTTTTATCAAAATAAATTTTTTATAATTTTTTTTAATCGATTCTCCCTACCCATCTTCTAGTAAGTATATAAAAAAAATAACTTTCTAATCTATTACAAAATTAATTAATATGCTTTTTTTCCAAGGATCTAAATTAAAAAACAAATCTTAAGTCTTAATCCAAGATGCTTGTAGCAAGTTTATTTCTTCTACTTCTTTATGTATCTGCCTACAAAGCAACATGAACTTATTTCTTCCTTCTTAAATTAATATATATATATATATATGACCTTCCTTCAACCAATATATCGGAGTTTATCAATTTTATTTATTTAAAAATGTTTGTCAAAAGAAACTATTTAGAATTAAATCTTTTTCATTCATTGATATTAATGTGAGTTAAGAATGCAATTTTATTTATTTTTTATTAATAGAATAGAACAATTTTATAATGATCATATATTAGCAATAAAGCATTAATATCAAAGCATGATATAAAATAATTATTAGTTCATTTAATATTTAAAATTTTATTTTTCACAATAATAAAAACATAACTACTAAGATTTAAATAGTCGTAATCTCATTATAATAAAGATTTTAATATTAATCACGACTTTCTCTCTTGAACACAATAATAAAAATATAATTACTAAAATATAATTTTCAAATAAATTCTAAAGAATTACCCATGTTAGTTAAGATTTTCACTCTAGTTTTCTATCTTTCAATTCAATTCTTTTTCTAAAAAAATATACAATTAAGTGCTTAAAAGAACTTAATTGTGCAATGAAAAAGTGAGATTAAAATGAGAATTTATTAAAAAAAAAAAACTATTACAATCCACTTATAAGAGGATAAATAGTAAAAGGATCTACAAAAGAGGCACTTCAGTTATATTTTAAGCAATTATAAATAAAGTGTTTGATAAAATACTATCAAAAAGAATATTTAGCACTTTTATTGTTTTTTGTAAAGTTATAATATTAGTTTGATGACAAAATTATAATTATACGTTTGATAGTAAAGTTATAATATTAATATTATAATGATTCTTTAATAATTAAATAAAATATAATGATAATCTTGTAACTTTTAGGATACAAAGTGTTATTAATTTATAAATTTTAGGATGCAAATTTTGAAAGAATGAAAAGAAGAAGGGTAAAAAACAAACTATAAAAGGCAAAGTTAATTAACCCTAATTTTTTTTTAATAATACTTGAAAAATATTTATAATATTGGTATTTTCTTTATTCTTTGTTAGAAATTAACTCATATTTTTTGAAGTGACACATAGTTATATTTATTAATTATTTTATTTTTGGTAATTAATGCAGTTAAACCTTTTTTTAAAAAATGCTTTTTATATTATTTTTATTTTTAAAAAATATTAAATTTATATTTTTACAAATAATTTTAATGATTTTACTACGCTGATGCTATAAAATAAAAAAAAATATAAGTATAATGTATTTCCAAAAACACAATGCAAAAACATTTTAGAAAAAAAACTAAATTGGTCGATAATGAGGGCAAAAAGTTCTTAGCCACAAACCAAACCTAGGCATTTCTGTGTGGCGCGTCGATCTCGCGCTCTGGCAATCAAAGAAGTACAAATTCTGAAACCCATTTTTCATTTTTAAACTATGGAGTATGATCTCAGCTTTATCTCGTAAACCTCTCAAAATTTGATAGTTTCTTTCTATTGTTTTATTTTAGGAAGAAGAGATGGCTTCCATTTATGCAAACTTGCCTTCTCTACCGTTGTTGGTCCATGGTAAAAGGATCCCTTTCAGGACTCTTCAAAAGCTCCCACTTTCTACGATGAAAGGTAAGAATGGATTCTAAAGGATCTACTTTGCATTTTACGTTCATAAGCTTTATGGTTTGGTTCAACTGTTCAAGTCATCTTGCTTATTTCAGTTAACATATTAGTAGCTTGTAGAACCTGGTTATGCTCATTGGCAGAATTTAATGTTACAGGTAGAGTGTGTTGAGCTTGTGTGTGTTGAGATTGTGACTAGGATGCTACTTCTGGGACTTGTGTCATTGAAAACTAAAGCGTTCTCATGGACAGGGAGTGCATGCTGTTGCTTACTGATGTTGAAAAAAATTGAGATTTAAGGTCTCACGATCAATGTGAATAGAGTGAAAAGGAGAGCAAGAGCTGGGCTAATTAGCTAATGTTTTTCATTTGCTTACTCATGTGAACCTTAGTCTCTGTGAAGTCTCAGATATTGGGCCAAATTATTGAATACAACAGGCAGAACCGGGAAATTCTTTACCTTTATTCTCAGAGATGGGCTCTTTTCTCAAATGATTCATGGCGAGCTGGGAGCAAAGTTTTCAATTGTCTGGATCTAGATTTTCTGTGGTTTTAAGATTCGACATTCTGTCCACGAGACTTTACACTTTAGTGATTTTAGCAACTGGCTAAACTTGCAAAGTCTGTTTTATGCACGAGGAACTGCCTATCCTTGTTTTGTCGCTGTAATATTGTTGCAAGTTGTTGTAGTTCACCCAGTTAAAATTTCTTATCGTGTTGATGCTTGTGATTTTGTTGCCGTTCTTGTTTGAGTCTCGATGATTTTGCACTGTAGAGAGACAGTACTGTGCTGCTGTTGTTGTGAAGGCTACTGGGGAAAGCTATGAGTCATCAACCTCCCTCAGCATTGTTAAGTCTGTTCAAAACATTGTGAGTGTTAACCTCTCCCTTCTCTTGTTCTTTGATTATGTTCTGTTCGTAGTCAAAATGTGGTCTGCTATGTCATTTATCTGTACGCAGCTCCTTTTATTGTCGTCTCCCCCTTGCGGTCGCGGTTTCTTATGTTCTGTAAAGTTGGAAATCTTCTCAAGTTCGTTGATGATAGAAAAGGATGCTTGTTTGTTTTGATGCATGAGATGATTGGTTGTCATCCTTCAAATTAACTCTCGTTTGCTTTTTTTGAAGTAAAATCGCTTTTGGCCGTGCAAAGGTTCTGGTTTTTTGATATATTCTTGATTGGTCCGAAACAGTGGGACGATTCTGAAGATAGGCTGCCCCTTGTCGGTTTGGGTTTCGCAGCACTCGTAGCTGTTTGGGCATCAGCAAATGTCATCACGGTGATTTACATGACTCAATTCTTTTGAATATTAGAGGAGCAAAAGTGATTAAAGTTTATAATTAACGAAGTACCATAGAGATCGATGATGATTAAGCCCCTGTTAATTTGGTATTGGTTGTAAATTTTTTTAAAAAAAATTAATATTTTTTATTATTTTGATATGTTAATATTGAAAATAATTTTTTTAAAAAAATATTATTTTAATACATTTTTATATTAAAAAAACTTTAAAAACCAACCAGTACCACACTCTAAACCGCTTAAGCTTTTACGCTTTTGTGTGTTCATCACTAGAAACATCCACTGCGTTTCTTTTTCTCTCATTTTTCTTTTTCATGTATCAAGAGATAGATCAGCGCAAACCTTTTCTGGTTCAGGCATCGTGAAGCTTTTTTCTTTATGACCCCCCTGGTTTCAGAATTGCCTTGTTTCAGATGGCTTCCTTATTTTCGTGCTTTGTGTAGCCAAGTTCTTTGAAATTAAATGCCCTGCCCTGCATATTCATGTCAGCACACAGCTTAATCATCTTGCTGGCTACCGCCATGGAAAGAAAGCAAATTATTTATCTGTGGTTTCCCTTCTATGCATAGGCCGTTGACAAGTTGCCTGTTGTCCCAAGTGCGCTAGAATTCGTTGGCATCCTTTATTCTTCGGTAAGTAAATATAACCCAACTTGTGGTTTCTGAGAACGCGAGAACAAATGAAAGAGAAGTTCAAGTTCTTGCAACGATTGTTCGTGGGCCAAATGATCTCATAAAAGAAGATAAAAAAAAATTGAGCGTTCGTTTGTCTTCTGTTATATAATACTAACCTGAAGGTTTTCCATCCATTTCAGTGGTTTATATATCGATATCTCTTGCTCAAACCCAATCGGTAAGTAAAACCACTGACCATTTGGTTTTGTTGCTGTTGATGTTACAAAAATATACCTTGGCTTGCAGGAATTTCACGTGGTTTGTTTTATTTGGGTGTTCCTTTTGGCTTATAGGGAAGAGCTTTTCCAGATCATTAAGAAGTCGGTTGGAGATATCTTAGGCCAGTGAATCATACTTTGAAATGTGGACAGGTGTGTTTCTTTTGAGCTTTACCTTGTTGACATACCATGTATTTATAAGAGTGACAGTGACAAGCATTTTCATTTGGTGGCCCAAGCTTTTTATGCATCGAGTTTCTTCTCCCATCCTGCATGTCATCATCACTTTGCTTTCAGCCCTTCAGGCCACCAGCTCTTACGCTTCAAAGCACGTCCAGAACGCTTAGCATCGTACTAGACAATGACCAGTAAGAAAAATTCTGGGAAATTCACACAAGAATGCGAGGATTGATTAAAACGAATCAAAGTTTTTCTACAAAAAGGGCATGGAAAATAGATGGATTGTAATGTGATTTACTCCTGACAAAAACGACTCTTGCAATGAGATTGACTATTCCCTACTTTTATTACATCAAAAGGCTATTGAATTGAACCGGTGTTGAAAAGATGTTGACGTATATCACCTTTTTTCAGTCGATGCTACTATCTACAGTACCTTTTGTCCCAACAGAAGTTCACGGATATTTTGTCCAATTTTGATTGGATGTGACGTGCATGAGATGATGGAAAAACACAGCTTTCTATGGTCGGCTGTGACCACTAGGTGGCGATGACTTTGCTTCAGGACGAAATGCTTCAGGGTCATCTCTGCCCTGAGATTTTACCATGTCATTGCAGCAGCTTTCTCAATCAGGTTTCAGGTTTTGCTTTGATGTTGCAAGTGCTAAGATGTTCGAACCGACTCCCTAATGAAATACAATTCCCCAGCAATGCAAAAAACATGATGATGAAGTCACATTGATTTATAGGTCAATTGACAGAAGGCGAAAAAAAATAAAGAAAAATAACCTAGCTTGACATGTATATCGATGAGCACCAAGGGTAAAAAAAAAACACGCTTGTGTTAAATAGGAAACTGGACTCGCTTGTAAAGCCACATTTATATAACATGTAATATTGGAGAGAATGGGGATGAATTTTGCTTCATGTTTCCTCCAATGATCTAAATCCAGTTGAATACGTAAATTTGAAACAGATCACACTAATAGATATGAAGTTGGTACTTAAGAATAAAAGGTCACCTATCCTGGAATTCTTACATTAATGTACTCTTTGTTCAATATCAATTCTTCTCGAAGATTATATGTGCTTAATATTTTTTTTATCAACTTTCAATGAAGTTCTCACATTTTTTTCCCAACTCAAACATCAAATTGTTGGATTCTACTTATAGCTGGTCGTAGATGGACTTCCTGGAGGTTCTATTTATTGTAGTATGCGTTTTTAATGTTTGAATTGTTGACAAGCTTTCGAACTGGTAGTTTTTGTAACTATTTAGAAAGATGAAGGGCAGACCCATACCTTTCATTGTTCCAAAAGCGATGAGCTTTCCCAGACAATCCCGTAAACATGTCAGAACAAGTCTTTCATGCTCCTTCGTGAAATTTTCACTGCATCCATGATTGAGATTTTGGTCTAGGGAAGCAGATCTTGTGAACAATTTGTCTTTCTTGTCGCACAGAAAGTAATCTCCTTCAGATGAAAACGGCCCTCCATCCTCCATGCCACTGTCACCAGATATGGAATTATCCATGGCTGTTGTATCAGTTTGGCTCCCAGGAAATTGGTTACGAGGCACAACTTGATGAACATCCGGTTCTTTCTTGCAATCTTTCTCAAGATCACAGGCCATCTGGTGTTCTTTTACTTCTTTTATCTGTGCCTTGCAATGTTCATCTGGAAAGAGAAAATGCATCATTAAACTCGCATTACTCTTACTAGTAGAAGCAATAGAATTTACCTCAAAGACACGGGCATGTAACAAAGATAGAAGAGGAAATAAGCTTGTACAAACGAATAGAGCTTGGGTTGGCAACTAGATATTTGTCAACAAAATTAGATTGGCGGGAATGAGAATTCCAGCAGAAATTAGAATATCAGGTTTTTGCAACTTTTGCATACCCTTCATTTATGTAGACAGCTTGTTGAACATGATGAAAAATTCTTGGAAAGGTTTTTCTATGAATTTGCTTAGTAATTTCATTTGTTACTATGTGACAAGCAACATGTCCACCTCATAATTATGTTCGTTGTTTATAAAATTGATTGGCAATGTATGATTCTGAGACAACACCCCATGCAAAAACCAATTCCACGACAAGCCAACAACCCGTTGGTAAATAATGGAAGTGAATAACTGGTTTCAGTAAAGAGAGAGATGGAAATAATCCGGATCATATTTTGGTATACATGTGTTCGAGTGTTCAATGTGCGCGTGTCTGTTTCAGTTCTTCACCTCTCATAAGAATAAGTGGGTCTATCTATACAAGTCCATACCAGCAAGAAACCGTGCAGCTTCTGATACAACCACCAAAAGTGAGCAGAGCTCTGTAGTGTCCAATGGATGAATAGCATCTGCTAAGAGAGATCTGATATAGAGATCATCAACACTAGTTAGCAAATTGAGATTAAGAAACATAAAATTTTATCAACAGTCAAGAGGAAAAAAGAGAATCAGTTGCAAATATATTAACCTGGATGTAAGCTTTGAAGAGCCCAATGCTGCAGAACTAGCAATTTGACAAACACAATCAGCACGTAAGGTTGGGATTGAAACATGAACTCCAGCTGGATTCAGCTGATTAGAGTAACAAGAAACAAAATTTAAAAGAGGTGGGAGATAGGTAAGTGGAAGCCATAGTCAACACAGACAACGATAATATACAGGAAATAAAGGGAATCCAAAATGTCTATGCCTTTTCAAGAAACATGGCAATAAAGATGGAGATTCAATCTGCTGAGATCAAGATAATATCCCAAGAAATAAATATAATGAGAAAAAAAAATTGTAGTCTATCATGACGTAGATGCAATATAAGTACACGACCATTGTCATTAAATCAAGGCCAACCGCTAAAGGATCATTTTCATCATATCAACATTTAAAATAAGCTCTTGTAATCAATCTGATATGGAAATAACAACCTTGATGTTCTTGTCAAATATATAGTAACAACAGTACTTGAGTCAGCATGTGAAATTTAAACTCACCGCATGATGTTTTGTAAACTCATGAATTTCTATATCTCTCATGTTCAAATCAAATAGTTCTCGAAATGTTCTTTTCCTGGATTCTTGAGAGAAGATATGGCCTGAGGATACAACAGCGCTGGATGAATTAGCATTTTCCTGCTGAATGTAGGCTTTGATCTTGCAATGATTTTCCGAGGTAACAACCATTCCTAGCTCACTTCCTTCCAAATTTTTGCAGCTGACACATTTGCAATTTTCAGAGCAGAGAATGTTTGCTTGAAAGCACTCACAATACTTTTTGAGGCAACCAGTTCTTTTACAGTGGCATCCCTTGATGTGTTTAGCCATTACCAAAACATCTTTCGCCGCATCCTACACTTCTAGCAAAGCATTCTCAGTGCAGTTAACAATCAAGGCACAAACAAAATAATCTTTTTCAACAGCTAGAAAGATGCCTAATTGCACAATAATGGCTACAGTGAAAAGAAAGAAACAAGAGATATTGCACTGAACAACACCATACAACATTCACAATAAAACAAGAAAATCCTAATTGTTTTCCAAAATCAAGATACAAGTTATCTAAATAGTTTAATATATATATGCAATTTGCAAGAGCCATGGGCGAGTAGATTTAGTAACCAGAATAAACAGATCTTTCTCTGCAAGAAAATTGAAATTTACATACCCCATCGTCTGCAGGAGTACACGGACTGCCAGTTATTTTTGGTTTGAAAGCATTTGGGTTACGTTCTAGGATGCATTCAGCAGCTTCTCTCCTCACATCCTCATTCTCCACATTATTATGACAATCAGCACAACTGCATTCATCACAATATGATCCAGAAGCAAAGCACTCGCAGTACCTGCCAATTTGTGGACGAGAATTTTTAGTCGGATATAGAAAATGCACTTCAATACTACGTACTATAAAACACATGCTAGTTATCCAGCATTCAGTAAAGGAAATCCATTTGGAGGTATCCGATTGGATGAGAATAGTACCATTTGCAAGGCAAAAGGTTTTTGAAATTTGATTACAAGAAAACTACTACAGGTGCAGAAGACAATTCATCAACAAATACTCAATGAAGCCGCAAATGGAGCACTCACAACTTTAAGCATTTTGATTGCTTGCAATGACACTGCCTATGACTCTTTGGAGTGCTGTTAATTATTTTGGTTCTAGCCTGCGGCAGAGATATTCTAGGAGACTCTGACTTCCTGCAAGAAGTAGATAGAAGGAAAAAACAATTTTAGATAACATATCAACCAAATGCTGCAAAGCTTTCCGATTTCAACAATTCCTTATTGTGATCAAGATTCTATAATTTTAAGCAAAAAGTTACGGCAAGCCTGACTAAGAAATTGAACACTTCTAAACACTTCAAATGGAGCCAAAACAATCAATTTATCAATCTCAAAGAGAGTAAAATCAAGATCAATCACATCCACCTCGAATCAACTAGTAATAAGAGTAACTAATGTGAATCGAAACAGAAAAAAAGATAATTAAAGAGAGCTCACTTAAAAGATAATGGAGAACGCGGAAGCACATGTAGCTTGGTTTGCAAGAGGAGCCTCTCTTGAGGCGACGTACGCATCTGAGAGGCACTGACGACAGGAGAGAAGCCGAACTCCGTGAAAACCAGTTTTCCCGGCGTGAAATCCAGTTTGCCTAGTTCTCCTTTAACTGATTCAACCGTTTCTGGCGGGAAAAATGATGTCATTGTGATTGCATTTATCGATTTCTCAACCGATTCAATCGTCTTTGACGGTAATCTCCTTTATCGTTTCAATCCATCGACACAATACAAATTCAGAGAGAGAGGGGGGGAGATTTGAAATGTGGAAGGGGAAACTGATGGCTTACACTGCGGGGTATTTCCATTATATTTCTGCATGGTGCCTCCTTTACTGTAGAAAGCGACGGTGAAGATTAAGTTTAGGATTAATCAACGGTTTATACCATGTTTGCAGAACGATGAGTGCGGTGAAAATAACATTCAAAAGTTAAACGTTTTAATCTGGTAAAGTTTAAAGTTTAAAATTTAACCTTTAATTAAATAAACTTTCACTTAAATTTATAACACATTTTTTATTTAAATCAAAATGATTACAAACAAAATATATTTATGATTTTTATAAAAAAAAATTAATTTACATCAATTTACAAAACTCATACAAAACCAAAAAATAACAAATTTAAAAATATTGTAGTTGTCAAACTCAACTCAACACATTGATTTGATCATGAACTTTTAGTTAAATTAATAAAAACTCATCTAGCTAAACCATCAATTCAGTAAAGCTTTTAGCGACCCGAATGATTAGTTTAAATTTAACTAGGTTAATCCTTAAAAAATATTGAAATATTAATATGATATTAAACAAAAAGATATCATGCATTTCAAAAGGTAATAAGTAATGTGATGTTTTGTTGCCATTTTGAGATATAAGGGAGATATATTTTGAGGGTGTTTGACATGATTTTTGCTTTTGTTTTTAAGTGTTTTTTAAAAGTGTTTTTAATTTAAAAATTATTAAATTGATATTTTTTAATATTTTTTTATAATTTAATATATTAATGAAAAACTAAAAAACATTATTATAATATATTTTTAAATAAAAAACTATTTAAAAAAGCATTATAAACAACAATCTCTTACATTTTCATCCTTTATATATATTAAAATGAATCAATGTTTTATTATAGTAAAAATTACTTTAAATTGTGAGTACTTTTCACTATGGATTATATTGTTTTACACTTAGTGAGATTTAAAGTAGACTATAAGTGATTTCACTATGTATTGGATTGTTTAGTTGGGCATAGTAAAATTGCAAACCCACTCTTCTAGATTAGCGCTCCGTTTGTTTGTATAAAAATTATTTTTTTTTAAAGTGAATTCTGGGGAAGTGAATTTCAGGAAAAATGAATTTCTGAAAAGCAAAGTATTTTTTGATATTTGGTAGTGTTATGAAAAATAAATTGGAAAATATTTTCCAGTATTTGTTTATGTTATGGAAAATGAACTGGAAAATAATTTATTAATATTTTATTTTTCTCAAGTTTATTAAAATAATAAGGAATAAATTTTACAAATTAAAAAGTTGAATAATAATGAAATTGAAAAAAAATTCATAAATTATCTCAAATAAAATAAATAATAATCAAAATAATAAAGATCAAATCTAAAAAAATAAAGAAATTAAAATAATAATAATTAACATTTCATAAAGTATCTCAAATAAAATAAATAAATGAGGACCAAATTTGATAGAAAAAAAATTTAATAAAAAAATAATAGGAGAAAAACAAATAACAATTATAAAAATGAAGATCAAAGTTAATATAAAAATTAAATTTTAAGAAATAAAATTGAAAAATAAATATTCAAAACAAAATATATATAGCAATAAAAAATTTAAGGATCAAATTTGATATAATCAGCAAATAATAACATTTTTAAATTTTTCACAACTTTTGAAAAGTGTTTTCCTCCCAAATGTTTTAGGAAAACACTTTCATGAAAATCAAGCTAAATTTTTCTTTGACTAGAAAGTGTTTTTCATTTATCAACTTTTCTAATAACAAACAAACATAAGAAAGTTTGGAAAGTGATTTTCCAGAAACCACTTTTTTGAAAAACAAATACAAGAAAGTTTGTAAAGTATTTTCTCGGAAATCACTTTCTAGAAAACAAATACAGCTAAAAAGAAAAATATTTTTCTGAAAACCAAGCCAATTTTTTTTACTAAAAAATATTTTCATTGACTGGAAAGTGTTCTCCGTTGACCAATTTTTATAATGACAAACAAATATAAGAAAGTTTGAAAAATGGTTTTCCAGAAACTGTTTTTCAAGAAACAAACATGACCCTAGATTCATTATAGATTGCATTGTTTGGTTGGGCATGGTAAGGTTGCATACTCACTCCCCTAGATTAGCTCCAGATTAGGTGAGGTTGTAGCCCCTCTTTATAAACAACTAGTGTTGGTGCTAGCAAGCCCTGGGCACTCACATGCCAAGTGAGGCTGCATGCCCCAACTTGCAGACACATGGCACTGGGGTTGTCCTGGGTGTTAGCCTTAGTCTTGGGTTTTGTGTTAGGAGTTAGGATCTAATATTGTTGGGTCAGTTATTAGGAATCAAGTCTTTTGGTTCTTTTATTAGGATCGGATTCTCTTTAGTCTTATTATTTATGTTATAAATATTATTATTATTTTTATAATTCAAAATATTCATATAAAAAATATCATTATTTATGTTATAAATATTATTAGGTTTCTTAATATAATTATTTGTGTTATAAATATTTTTTTATAATTCAAAGTATTCATTTCAAAAATATGTTTTACTGTAGCGGGAATTATTATGGATTATAAGTGTATTTACTATAAATTACAATATTTGGTAGGGCATGATGAGGCTACGAACCCACTCCTTTAATTCAACTCCATCTTGGGTGAGACTGCAACCCCCCAGCTACAAACACCTGGCGTTAGGGTTGGCAAATCTTAGACACCTGCACGTCAAGTGGGGCTAGTCTTAATCTTAGGAGGTTGTCCTAAGCACTAGTCTTAATCTTAGGTTTTGTGTCAGGACTCAATGATTATGGATTCTGCATCAAAATTCATTTTGCTTGGGGTTCACATAGTACCCAAGTCTCTTGGATCCTTTGTTGAGATCTAATTCTCTTTGGTATTATTCATGTTTAAATAATTATTTGTATTATAATAATTTTTTTATAATTGAAAGTATTAATATAAAAAATATTATTATTTATGTTATAAATATTCTTGGGTTTCTTAATATAATTATTTGTGCTATAAATATTATTATTTTTCTTATAATTTAAAGTATTTATCTTAAAAATATTATTATTTGTGTTATAAATATTCTTGAAATTTATAATATAATTATTTATGTTATAAATATTTTTATTATAATTATTTTGGGTGCTCCATGCAGAACCAATTGGTCTTCAATTTTGTGTCAGGATCTAATTATGTTGGGTCTGATGTCATGACCTATTTTGNCTTATGGAGTACCCATTTTGCTTGGAATTCTATGTTAGGAAACCAATCAAGACCCAATGTTTTTAGGTCTTGAGTTTCTTAAATAAAATTAATATATTAATTTTATTATCATTAAAAGTATTCATTTTAAAAATAACATTATTTTTCTTATAAATTTTATTATTTTTATTATAATTAATATTAAAGATATTATTATTTGTCTTATAAATACTTTTATTTTTATTATAATTAAAAATGTTAATATAAAAAATATTATTATTTGTGGTATAAATATTATTATTATTATTACATAAAATCAATTGATTTTGGATTCTGTTTCAAGATCCAATTTTATTGGATTTGATGCGAGGATCCAATGTTCTTAAGTTCTGCGTTAAAACCCATTTCTCTTTGCTCCAAACCTACAATTCATTGCTATTAGATCCTACGGCAAGATTCAATATTTTTGTTTCATGAGTTTCTAAATATAATTATTTGTGTTATCAATATTATTATTTTTATTATAATTAAAATTATTTATTTTAAAAATAATATTATTTGTGTTATAAATATTATTATTTTTATTATAATTCATAGTATTATAATTAAAAATATTAATATAAAAATATTATTACTTATGTTATAAATATTATTATTTTTATTATAATTCTCTTGGGTGTTCGAGACATAGAACCAATTAATCTTAGATTTGACAACAAGACTCAATGCTTTTATGTCCCATGTGAAGATGCATTTCGCTTGGATCCCGGGTCCTGCTTTACAATTCAATGCTCATGAATCTTGAATTTCTAAATAAAATTATTTATGTTATTAATAAATATTATTATGTTTGTTATAATTAAAAAGTATTTATTTTAGAAATAGTATTATTTTTATTATATTTAAAAGTATTAATATAAAAAAATGATTTCTGTTATAAATATTATTAATAAAATAATTAATAAATTTTAAAAAATATCATTGATATTAAAAAACAACCATAGATTTGATTTGAATTGTAAAATTAAAAATTATTATTATTATTATTATTCAATTTTAAAAAACTATTATTACTATCAAGTAAAAACCATAATTTTTTTAAAAGATTAAAAACACGAAAATTTTGACAAATAAATTAAATAATATGATTAATATTATAAATATTATTATTAAAGTTGACATTGTAATCAAACTCAATACTTTACTTTCAACATTGCAACAAAATCAATGCTTTTATATTTTAATTTTTTATAAAAAAATATGATGCAGCGCGAGCCATCTAAGCAGTATTTGGCACTATTGTCAGAAAGTGCTTTAAAAAAATTATTTTTTTAAATTAATATATTTTTAAATTATTTTAATATGCTGGTGTTAAAAGTAAATTTTAAAAATAAAAAATATTATTTTAATATATTTTAGAATAAATAACATTCTAAAAAAAATAACTGCTAGGATATTATATATTAAAGGAGCCTCTAAAAAACACTTTGCAGATAATTATAGAGATGTGTGAGGTATTACAAAAATCCTTTGATTCACTTTTTGTCCGGTGACTTGAAAATCTTATGGAAGTCAAGCTATATATAACCGTACACCTCCAAAAGGTAATTAATACTCAGTGGTTAATTCTTATGGTCTCTCTGAGAGTTTTGATTTTAATTCTTTTGGGTTTCCTGATTTTGAAACAGTTGGCTGCCTTAAAAAAAGAGAGTTGAAATTCACCCAATTTCAGTAGTATACTAGCCTCCTTATACGTATTACGCTATGGATAAGAATTGAAGCTAACCTTTTAACGTATAAAGAGAAGGCATTAGTGTTATGAATGTTTTCTCATAGGATCATTAAATTTATTACTTCATAAATAATAAAATAATTCATGTAGATTTAAAAATATATTAAAAGATAAATCATAAAAAAAATTACGAGTGATAATTAAAAACTTAATTAGAAAATTGATAAAAGATAAATAAACATGCAAATATTTTATCTTGTTTATAATTTTTATTTTATATATTTTATTTATTTTGAAAGTTTTTACTAGTTGGTGAGTACATATAATTTTTATTTTTATAAATATATCATGGAAATACAGCTTATTTCTCTCAAATTTAATAACAAATAAAGATAAATTATAAACATTTTTATTTTTATTTTTTTCTTGAAAAAATAGAAAATGTGTAGTTTGTTTGTTCAATTTCCGACCACTAAAGATGTGGTCAAAAAATCAAGTTGGGGTTTTTTGAATCTAAAATTTATTTTCACTTAAAAATTTATAATAAATGTTCTTGTAATGTTAATAAATTAATTCCTCAACTCAAAACACATTTAAATTGACTTAAAAGCACAAAATTAAAAGGAGTAAAAATTATTTTACAACCCAATCTATTTTTTTTCACTAAGATAATAAAAAAAATCTTAATAAAACTCATCTTCTTAAATAAAAATTATTAATAATAAAAATAATTTTTTTTGAAAGCTATGACAATTTTTTACAACTTTCATGTTTTTAAGTGGTTTTAATTCTGACGCTATTGACACTACCAAAAGATTGATGTCGTCTCCTAGGTGCAGGAGTGTCGAAGTAATAAATAACTTGACAAGACTGAGATTGAATCACGTGGAGATTAATTCTCTAAATTATAGATAATAATAATACAACAACAACAACAATAGTAATAATAATAATAACAATAATAATACGAATAGTAGTAGTAACAACAATAACAAAAACAATAATAGAAGAAGATGAAAAAAAAGAAGTTGATAAGAACTTTGAGATGTGAGATTAACGTAAGGATTAAATAATGATAACAATAAATATTAAGGTTAGAGGATCCATTAATGGTATGCCAAACAAGTATAGTATAAACTCTTATTACTCAAATGGAAAGCACACATAAAAAGAGGTTGCAATCAGATTATAAATTATTAACATAATTATATTAGTTATCTTATTCAAATAATGTTAATACTTATAAATATTGTTGGACATTTATGCTTATAACTTATGTTAACAACAAATCAAGTTCCTTTCATAGCTTAGGTGTCGGTTATACCATACAGTATGGTTAAGAATTTTATTCATGTTTTTTGTTTTTGCCTTAAACAGGGTTATTTTGATCTCATAATTCTAATTTTTAATTTTAAAAATTATTTTGATTTAATTTTGTTTTTTTAAATTTTTTTTATTCTTTTACAATAGATTATTTAGCCTTAAACTTTCTATTCCCCCCCTTTCTTTCCTCTATGGTTATCCTGAGTTACGATTAATCAAGCTATCAATGTTTTTTTTTGGATTTTTTTTAATTTTATCATTTGATGTTAAACTGTTGTGTTTTAAGATTTCTTATTTTTTATATTTTTCCTTTCTATAGAGTTATTTTGGGTTGCAAGTTTATTAGATTAACCTTGTTTGATTTGGGTTTATTTATTTAGCTTTGATCTTTTTTTCTTGGTTATTTTTTTAAAAGTAATTTTTTTTATCCCAATCTCATATTGCGGGTTATGGATTAGTAAAATGAACCCAGATTGACTCGAGTTTTTATCTTTCAAGTTTTTTTAAATTTCATTATCAATAACTCCTTAACTAAAACATATTTTATAATGACATATCTAATAATATAAGATGCCTTTAATTTGTGGTAAATATTCATTTTAAATGCAGGTCTGTCACATAAATTAAAGAATTGATTGATGAGTTTAAGAACTAAAATTGAAAGAACAAGAAGATGACCAAACTTAGAAAAGAGATGTTGGTGCAGTTTAAACCAGAACACTGTTCGGTAATTAAGTCATATCTGAAGCTTTAGATCTTGGATTTAAGTCTACTTTATATGAATGGAAAGCTTAGACATAGGCCTACAACTTTCATATGGAGTCTAAGATTTAAAAAGGCCATTTTCAAGTCCAAATTATACCAACAACAAAGAACAAATTTGTCATACAACCCGCGTAAAGTTTAGTGTTTGGCCCATATCTAGAGTTTTAGAGTTCCAAATAACCTTTATTTTTTTTTATGGAAAGCCGAGATAATTTCCTATAACTTTTATGTTTTCAAGTGGTTTCAATTCTGACGTTATCAATGATGTTTTGGGCAGACAAGAGTAGATAAGGATTGTCACCAAGTTAAGAGTTAGCCACCCCTTCATCAATTAGTCATAAAATCAATAGTTTTCAATTTTGACCTATAAAAGGAGGCATTTGTCATGCATTTAGGCATTTTAGTTTCCAGATCAAGATCAAGATCAAGATCATGCTCTTGCTTGCTCTTTTTGAATTGTTTATATTTTGCTTTAATTAATATCAAGTTTATGCCTTTCATTTCCTTTCCTTTACTTAGTTAACTTTTATCTTATTTATGTTCTTATTTTATTTATTTATTTTTCTTTCTTTTATTATGTTTAGCTAAGTTTATTATGTTGAGGTGAAAATGTTACACTAATGATGTAAAAATAAGTATAGTGTAAACTGAATATGAACTTTAATGTTTGATACTAAAATATTTTGTATTTGTTATCTTATTTACTCTTTAATACTTTACTTGTTAAATGACTAATCTAGATTTATATTATATAACACTTGGGACAACAAATACTTGACACTCTCATAGTCCATACTATATGGTATAACCGACACCTAAGATATGAAAGGAACTTGATTTGTTGTTAACATAAGTTATAAGCATGGATACCTAACAATATTTACAAGTATTAGTATTAATCGAATAAGATAATTAATGTAATCATGTTAACAATTTATAATTTGATTGGAACCCCCTTTGTGTGTGGTTTCCAATTGAATAATAAGAGTTTATATTATACTTATTTGACATACCTAGTAAAAACCATCCTTATACATTTAGTGGAGATATATACAACTTTAGAAAAGATTATGAACTCCAAACCAAGTTTGTATATTTAGCTAGAAAAGTCGAGGCACTAAAATTAAAAAAGAGTGGTTAATTAAATTATGTTGAAAACATTGTGTGTCATATAAATGAAACAAATGAACATTTAACCAATAACTATCTAATCTTGCCTTCTTTTAAGAAATGTCTCCATGAATAAGCTCATGCTTTGAATAGTTTCTAAACACCCAATCAAAATCCATACTCGCAAACATACAACTCTGGTTGGAGAAATCACCCAAATTTTAGTTGGAAGAGTGATAATAACAATGGACAAACTTCATAACTACCATTTCAAGCAAACCATAATTTTTAAAATTCTCATGGATATGTACCTCCTTATGCTCAACCTCCTACAAGAAATTTTGAGGAAACTTTGTATGTATTTATTGAAAAGAAAGAGACAATCAACACTCAACTTGCTCAAAGCATAACAGATTTTAAAGATACTCTTGTAAAATTCACATTTGCTCTAAGTTTTCAAGATAAAGATAAGTTTCCATCTCAACCACGGCAAAATCTCAAGGGACAACATAATGCAAATGAAAGTAGTTCTAGAAGTCAATACATAGATCAAGCCAAATTAGTCATCACTCTTCGTAGTAGTAAGGTTATTGAAAAACCCACTCTTGAACCTTGTGGAAAAGATGATAAGTCAATCTCTAAGGATAAGGAAGAGGTTGAATATGAATATTGCGAGGAAATGACTAATTCCCCACCAGTACTTTCATTTCCTCGTACCATAACCAAACAAAGAGAAGTTAATCACAATTATGAAATCTTTGAAACTTTCAAATAGGAAGAAATCAAAGATGAAAAAGGCACTGAAAATGTCATCGTGGATCATTTATCAAAATTGGCAATAGATTTAACATCCGACATCACACCAATTGATGATTACTTTCTTGGTGAATCTTTACTTTTTCTTAGTACAATGCCTTTGTTTGTTAAAAATATCAATTATTTTGCTTCAGGAATTTTGTCAGCTCATTTGAATAACCAAGACAAAAGAAAGTTTTTGAGCGACGTGTAAAACTTTTATTGGAATGACCCTTATTTGTTCAAATATTGTCCTAACCAAATATTTTAAAATTGCATTCCCGATAATGAGATAAGTAGTGTCATTAAAGTTTGTCACTTTAAGGCATATGAGGATCATTTCTTATAAAAAAAAGGACTATAAAAATCTTACAAATTAGATTTTACTGGCCCATCATGTTCAAGGACTCAAATGCATTCCACAAAACCTGTGAAAATTGTCAAAAGGTGGGATTTATTTCAAAACATAAAGAGTCTTTAAATAATTTTATATTAACTCTTAAGTCTTATTATAGTGGAGATGTACATTAAGAATTTCATGATTTATGACCCTATTTTTATAAAAGAATATGATCGACTTAGTCTTGGAAATTTGCTAAAAAACACTTTATTTGCCAATTTTTAAGAAAACTAGATGGGAAGCCTATCTTCGACCTATAATGAGCATTTAAGTTGTTCTTAGATGTAAAACTAAAGGAAAATGTGAGCCACAATCACAACTACCTGTATATACACATTCTTTTTAAAAAATAAATAAATAAATAAATAAATAAATAAATAAATAAATAAATAAATAGAGATAGAGTGTGTGAAACTCCAACTAGCTTACATATAGGTGGGATGATTGACTTTTTAATTTCTCATCTATAAATCCTCTTTTTCTTCCTTTCATTTCTACTCAACCCATACATTTAACAAATATAAAAGTGTGTAGAAATGACAAGTTTCTCAAGTCATCATATAAAAAATGTTTTTGTTTTTAGTGGATCTAGTTCTGGGAAAGAAAATAAGTTTTTAGAATTGGTAAATCATTTTAGTTAGGTGTTATCTGAGAGAAAAATTCATTTAGTTTATGGGGGAGGTAGTCTTGGGTTAATGAGAGGTATGTCAATAGCTATATTTTTAGGAGGTAGTCAAGTTTTAGGGGTCGTCCTCAAAACTTTAGCATAAGGGGATATCATTAGAAAAAAAATTGAAGAGGAACTATAAGTATCCATAATGTCTACTCGAATAAATACAATGTTTAACCATGTTGATGCTTTTATTGCCTTACCAAGTGATCTATGCACATTAGAAGAGATCTTTCATATTTCAGATTTGTCAGTCTTTGTTATTTCAGGTGATGTCTTTTGTACTTTATCTTTCTACCTTAGGATATTGAGGTTAATGTCTTGTTTTAGTTTAGGGGAGAGAGTAGTAGTTGAACAAAAAAAATTAACTGACTATGTTTTCCATTTCATAAAGTATGTGCAAAATTATTGTTACTAGGATGACAAAGTAAATGAGTTATTTTGTTAAAGTGACTCTTAAGACGTATCTTAGTAACCATTCTTAATAAAGTCTATTATAATACTTCTTAAAATATTCAGTATTACAAACTCTCATATTATTATCACTTAATTCTGCTTATATGCTCATTTAATATGTATTATTAAACCTTAATTTTCATACATATATTTTAACATATGATTGTGGGTTGCACATTGAATTATTATATTATTTATATTCTTTTATTAAAGATAACAACTAAGGGTAATGGATAGTATATAATTCGAAAAAAGCAAAAATAAAAATAAAAATAAAATGATAATAATAAAAATATAGATAAGTTTGGTTTTGTAGCCTCTCTAACCTAAACAATTAAGTCTAAAAGGGTGTTTTAATATCTAATACCCTAAAGTTAACTGACTTATAAGCTATTGGTCCAACGCTTGTTACATACGTTAAAGAGAAAAGCTTAAAGGAATTAAACATTGCACTATTTATGTATTAGTATCTGTAACCCGAATTACTAAGCTTGTAGGGGTGTCTCAACACCTAATGCCCTAAGAATAACCAGTTTGGGAGTCATTAACTGAAAGCTCGTTACATGGGTTAAAGATGCATTGTGTTTTAAGTTATATATATATATTTAAAAAAAATAAAAAAAGAAGAAAAATCTCAACCTAATAAAGTTAACTTTAAACATTAGAACAAAAAATTTATTTTTTTCCAAGAAAAGTTCATAACTATGTGTTGATATATTGAACACAAAAAAAATATTTATTAATAACTTGTTTAAGAGGTATTGAGCAGATATATAAATTTAATGAGAGTTTGTTTATTTGGATAGATTAATAAAAGTTGAATGGTGAATACCTTGCTTTGTGGAACTTGCAAATTATTTTCCTATTTTAATGCTTTGATTACTAAGGACTAGTAATAAACTAGTTAAGGGGGTATGATGAATACTTAAAAGTGTATTTTTATCAAAGTTTATAGGCCTACAACTGTCATATGAAGCCCAAGATTTAAAAAGATAATTCTTAAATCTAAATTGTAGCAACAACAAAGAAGTCTGAATTTGTCATGTAGCTCGTACACTATTTAGTATTTAGCCCATATCTGAAGTTTTAGAAGTCGAAATGATGTCTAATTTTTTTTTGGAAAACTGAGACAATCTTTTACAACTTTTATGTTTTTAAGTGGTTCTAATTTTGATGCAATTGACACGACCAAAAGATTGATGTCGTCTCCTAAGTGCATGAGTGTCGAAGTAATAAATAACTCGGCAAGACTGAGGTCGAACCACATGAAGATTAATTCTCTAAATTATAGATAATAATAATACAACAACAACAATAATAGTAATAATAATAATAACAATAACAATACGAATAGTAGTAGTAGTAACAACAACAACAACAACAAAAACAACAACAACAATAATAATAGAAGAAGATGAAGAAAAAGAAGTTGATGAGAACTTTGAGATGTGAGATTAACGTAAGGATTAAATAATGATAACAATAAATATTAAGGTTAGAGGATCTACTAATGGTATGCCAAACAAGTATAGTATAAACTCTTATTACTCAAATGGAAAGCACACATAAAGGAGGTTGCAATTAGATTATAAATTATTAACATAATTATATTAGTTATCTTATTCAAATAATGCTAATACTTATAAATATTGTCAGACATTCATACTTATAACTTATGTTAACAACAAATCAAGTTCTTTTCATAGCTCAGATATCGGTTATACCATACAGTATGAGTTATGAAAGTGCTAAACATTTGTTGTACCAAGTGTTATACAATATAAATCTAGATTAGTCATTTAACAAACAAAATATTAAAGAGTGAATAAGATAATAAATATAAAACATGTTAGTATCAAATATTAAAATCCATGTTAAGTTTACACTATACTTGTTCTTACACCATTAGTATAACCTTTTCACCTTGACATAATAAACTTAACTAAATATAATGAAAGAAAAAAATAAACAAAATATAAATATAAATAAGATACAAGTTAACTAAGTAAAGGAAATGAATTAAAATGTATAAATGAGATATTAATGAAAATAAACTTAAACATTATAAAAATACAAAGAGAGAAAGCAAAAGCATGATATTGATTTGGAGACCAAGATGTCTAAATGCATGACAAATACCTCCTTTTATAGGCCAAAATTAGAAACTACTGATTTGATAACTAATTGATGAGTGAGCGACCAACTCTTGACTTGATAACAATCCTTATCTTCTCTTATTTGCTCAAAATATTATTGATGACTCAGCACTAATTATCTACCCAAAATATCTTTTATAATCTAATTGAAATCTTCTTTATGTGTGGTTTTTATTTGAGTAGTAAGAATTTATACTATACTTATTTGACATACCATTAATGGATTCTCTAACCTTGATATTTATTGTTATTATTGTTTAATCCTTATGTTAATTTTCCATTTCAAAGTTTTCATTAACTTTTTCTTTATTATTATTATTGTTACTATTTTTACTACTATTATTTTTATTATTATTGTAATTATTGTTGCTGTTATTGTATTATTGTTACCTATAATTTATACAATTAATCTCCATGTGATTCGATCTCGGTTTTGCTAGGTCATTTATTATTTCGATACTTTTACAACTAAAAAAAAATATCAATCTTTTAGTCGTATAAGTAGCGCGAGCAAAAAAAATTATTTTACTATACTAAGAGCTCGTTTGATGTTGTGGTAACAATTGTGTGTTTAAAATATTTTTTTCTTATAAATATTATTGTAGTTATTGTTTTTTTAATAATTTTTTATATTAAAATATATATTAATAAATTTTTTATTTTAAAAAATTATTTTTTTATATTAGTATATAAAATAATTTAAAAATATATTAATTTAAAATTAATAAAAAAATAATTTTTTTAAATTAAAAAAAAAAAACATTTTTGAAAGGAAGAAAAGAAACAGCCATTACGTGAATCTCCACGAAGAAGCCCAAAAACGCATTCTCCCAACAAGGTTCAATTCTCTCCATTCGCCAAACTTTCAATTTTCAGTAATCCAATCAGTTTGATTCTATCGCATTCGATTCAAAACCTTACCAAATAGATTCAATTTTGTGTTTTTCTCGATGGGATCTTCGTGTGTGCTCTTCTTTCTAGGCACGATATTTTGATGATTTGCTGTTCTTATTTTGTGCTCGGGGGTACGTTATACAAGAGATGGCTTGGTTTAGCGGGAAAGTCTCGTTAGGGAACTTCCCTGATCTAGCAGGGGCGGTAAATAAGCTCAGTGAGAGCGTCAAGAATATCGAGAAGAATTTCGATACTGCACTTGGTTTCGAAGACAAACCCGATCTAGTACCAGCACTGAAGGTACTTTACCTACTACTACCACTACTTTTTACACGTTATTTATATTATTTTATTACATCTTTCAAGTAAGATGATTTGGCGACATTCGTTTATTAGACAGATTTAAATATCCTAGTTGTTGAAGTTACATCTTGTGGAATGCTTGAGCCCACTACTTTGCAACAATGTTGGCCTTAGTGCTCAAGAGCATGGAAGTTAATTGATAATATGTTGTATTGTGCTGAAGTTTAATGAGAAACTAGGGAACAACATGGTTGCATTTTCTGCACCTCTGTTTAAATGCTCTAACTTGTGTGTATTGAGACCAATTTTATTTGGAATCTTCGTTCCTTTTGCTTTCCAGCTTCGGGATTACGGCCAGTTATGTTCTTTACGGGGCATAAAAGTGAGGATAGTACAGTTGAATCTTCAGACGAAACTGTATCTCCATAGAAATCATCAACTACTGAGGAGAAAGAGACACAAAATTCTGACACAGAACAAACCACAGCTTTAGAAGAAAATCAAATGCTTGACAGAAAAAAAGATGGCGAGTATCTAGAGATTGCTGAGAAAAAAGATGGTGTCATTTCAGACTCTGGCAAAGCTGAACTCGATCCCAAATTGCAATCAGAACCTAAGGCTGTCGAACCTCCTGAGCCAGTTGTCCATGATGTTAAAATACCAGATTCAGCTGATGAATTACAGGGGAAAGAGATTTCAGAGGTAGGGCCTACTGAAAATTCAGAAACATTGGAGATCAAGTCAGAAGCATCCAGGGTTGATGAAGTCGAGGCTGCTTCCATCTTACATAGTGAGTCACATAATGTGTTTCATGCCAAGAGCATAGATGAACAAGAGACACATGCTGAGGAGACTGTAGAACAAAGTTTTATTCAAGCTGAGGCATCAAGTGATATGCAAGCTGAGGCATCGGATGATGTGCAAATTGAGGCATCAACTGATATCCTAGCTGAGGCATCAAGTGATACCCGAGCCGAGGCTTCAAGTGATACCCAAGCTGAAGCTGCAGTTGATTCATCCGGTTCACGGCCAATAATTAGTGCTGAAGTGAGTGGCACGGCCCGTGAACTCTCCCTGTCCACTGCATCTCCCTCAGGCGAGGCTTCAGAAATGGTTTCTGGATCAGTTTCTAAGGTAGACGATGGCAATGATCAGACAGTAGGAGGAGACGAGGGAGTCAATTATGGCGAAGTTGGCAGTAAAGAGCAATGCCTGAGCTCAGGGTTGAATATATCAGACTCTATAGATTCCATGCTTGAACTAGAGAAGGTGAAGACTGAGATTAAAATGATGGAAACTGCATTACAAGGTGCTGCAAGGCAAGCTCAGGTTTACATGGCACAGATATATTATGCTGGAAAAACAAGTCTGCAAACTGAGCTCCATTGATGCATCGCTACTCTTATTTTCAAAATTGGACTGCATTATATGTTTATGCTGGGAAAAAAAATTCAATTTTGGTCTTTACTGAGCTTTTTACAGTATACATACCACAATCAAAATACACTGGAACATCTTTTCTCATTTTTTTAGAATATTTCACTGGTCGATTCAACATTCTTATCTTCGTGATAGCCCTATAATTTATAGTCGATATCAAGATCCTCTCTAGTTTTTTATTAGATTGTTTTTTGTTCAAGAGTGTAGTTATCGTTGTTTTAAGAAAAATATATCAATAATATTTTTTTAATTTTCTAAAAATTATTTTTGAAATTAATACATTAAAATAATTTAAAAATATTAAAAATATATTAATTTAAAATATTTTTTTTTCAAAAGCAATTTTAAAACACAGTTCTAAACTCCTTTTTCCAACCTCTGCATTGCTTTATTTTTTTTTAATTGTTTTTTAATGATACTTTAGCATGTTTTCTTTCTCCTGTCCACATAACACTTGTTTGTGATGGACTAAAATCACTGTGATTTGTGAGTGTCAAATCTGATGCTTTTGCTTCACATTTCATTAAAGTTTTGTCCTCTCATGGTTGTTCTGGCATAGTGAGTCAACCCAACCCTCAAGGCATATCACCTTCACCTTTCTGCTCATCAAGGGCTACATTAGTACCTTTACAATGATGATGGTTGCTTGTGCTTCTCTTCTTTTGTTAAGAAGACTATTGAAATTTTGAACAACTGAACTTTTGATGAACAAAAGTCATAATTTTTAGTGCTAGTTGTCTTAACTAAAATGTGTTGTAATTCTGTTTTGAGTTTTTATTTTAAACTAAAATCCAACTCTGATGTTCTTCTTCCAGGCAAAGGCTGATGAGATCGCGAATTTGATGAATGAAAATGAGCACCTGAAAATTGTTATTGGGGAATTGAAGGTCTGTATAAATTTTAACTATTTCTACATTCAAGCTAATTTGGTTTAGGTACGTTGTGCATGTGTGTGCATTAAGGTAAAATGGTTATTTTTTGTACCTTTTTAAAGAAAATCTGGTTTGTGCTAATTACATTTTATCTGGATAGTTCAATTAGCTTGTGTTGCAAAGGTTGTTCTTATATTTTCTACATGGGTTGTATTTTTTTTTATCTTAAAATAATTCTTATTGTCTTTTTTATTGCTATTTTGATAGTTTTTTTTTTTTTTTTGACGATGATGTTGTATATTTACCTAAGCACCTCTTTGTGTAAGCCATTGTCGGAATTTTATGCTTCTAGCTGTAAAACATCCTTTGTTTGTTAAACTTTATATTATAATAAGTGCTATAACATCGGCACTTGCTCTTTAGTCCTTGATTTGACTCAAAAAATTGATTGTCGTGTGCATGTTAACTTGCATGCGTTGGGTTTTATCAAAAAAATAATTTGCCATTTTTTTTTGTATGTGTTCACTTACAACATCTTCATCTCATCTACTCTCCTCTATTCTGTTTTGATCTCTGGTTCCACTTGTTTTTACAAATATTACTATTGGTTGATAGGATAATGATTTCACTTTACTTTCTCTATAGCCTGAATATGATGTTTTTATCGCCGAATTTTATGGAACAGAGAAAAACCAATGATGCAGAAATCGAGTCTTTGAGAGAGGAATACCATCAAAGGGTTTCAACTCTTGAAAGAAAGGTATGCTCCTAAAATTTGAAAATTATGACATGCCTTTTCTTTTACACACACACGCTCACACTCTTTCTGCAATTTCTTAACAAAAGAGAATGATTAGTTATTGGTTGTGGAGAATGAGATTAATTGAGGTATATGTAACAACTAAGATGTCATGCTTTGATACTTAGCGACCATATATTGATCAGCACATGAATACTGTCTACAGTATATATCTAGCTTAGCTGGCAAAGTCACTTGGATGGTACCAAGTGGCGTGGGTTCAAATCCCGCTCGCAGCAGGGAGGGGGAGGGATTGAGGGAAGGAGAGGCTATCCCATGTTGTGTTGCACAAAGCCCAATTGGCCTCCTAATGAACCTGATGAAAAATGTTTACCGTTGGATATTCCATACAATCCCAGAAAGGTGCAATTTTATGATGTTATTTTTTGTTGGCTCTTCCACTTATTAGATCAAGAAGTTTTGATCATTTATCTGCAATACCTTACATCTTGATATGGGCAACACACATGTTCATATGCTGCACTATTATAGCTACTAGATTCCAAAGTAATTTCTTACATCCTCTATTTCTTTAGATAAGTGGAAGAGGCTTTTGCTGTTTTGGAATCGGTGGGTGTCCCTGGATTGGGTGGGGGATTTGTTGATGATACATTTAGTGGGTTTTGGTAGGAGGAAGGACAAAATGTTTTATGCTTGTACAGTGTTTGCTATGATTTGGAATATTTGGTTCCAGAATTTTAAGAACTCTCCTTTTAATGCAACTTTTGTGGGTTTTGCTGGCTTCTTAACAGCATCCTGCTTCACAATCTCGTAAAAGAGTCTATGGATCATATTCAGCCGGCTGAAGTTGCATCTTGTCTAGTTTTGCTTTTAATTTTGTTTCCTATTCTTTGTACCATATTATGGAGGATAGCTTATACTCCTTTTTTTTTTTTTTGTTTTTCTGGGATTCAAACTCAAAATAATATATCCATTATTTACCAAACAGAAATGGTTTAAATTGAGAATACAGGTGATATTTAAAAGCCTGAAAGTTTTGGATAGTACTAATGCCTCTTGGTAGGCTAGTATGTTGTGCTAGCGTGAAAGATTTGCAACTTACATGCTGAGTTTCAGCCTGATGAGATTTTCTGTGCATTTAAAGTTGATTTTTTTTTTTTTGCTTCTTCGATGGCAATTAATCATATTGCCTTAAATTTCGTACTGTTGAGATTAATATTGTCTTGGAACGTTTGGTTACAGGTTTATGCTCTTACAAAGGAAAGGGATACACTTAGGAGAGAACAGAACAAAAAAAGCGATGCTGCTGCTCTTCTGAAGGAAAAGGATGAAATTATTAACCAGGTTATGGCTGGAGGTAGAGCCACACTAACATTTATATTCCATGTTTAATGAATGGTTCTGCATATTCCAATTCTTTCATAGGAAAAGATACTATAATTTCTCTCACTCCATGATTTTTTGCATGTTGAACAGCTTTGCAGCATGAGGGTTTGAGGGTTTGTGGGACTAGTGAGGATTAAGGTTTTGAGACATTACTTGATTTATCATTTTGAATAGTTTTGTATGGTAGGAAAAAATTTGGTGGAGTGTGCAGAGCAATGGGGTTTTTGTTTCACGTGCTCTTCTTATTTGAAGATTTTCCCTTTGAATTCTAGGTGAAGAGCTTTCAAAAAAGCAGTCTGCTTAAGAATCTACTATTAGAAAATTAAGAGCTCAGGTATCTAGCAGGCTTACTGATTATCTAAACTTTGAAGTTTCAATATCTAATCCCAATACTCTTGTCTTTCTGATCTAAGGAATGTTTTGCATGTATCTTCCACTTTTTGTGAAAGTCTAGAGTATAGAGCTTGAAGAAGAAAAGAAAGGTTTGATGACCAAAGTTCAGGTAATTTGATTCTAAACTGTGATGCAGTGGCGTAATATTATCATGATATTTTGGCTATTATGTTAACATTGAATTCAGGATGACATAGAACAATTATTCCAGGGGTTATGGACCATACTGACAAGGTCAAATCTGAAAAGAAGTCTGCAAAGAAACCTGAAAACATATAGAAAGCCTAGAATTAATGTTTTTTTTTTGTTTTAATTATTTTTCTAGTTAATTTTGAATTTGAATTATTTTTTTCCTACACAACTTAGGATTTATAATTTTGTTAATTTAAGAATCCTAATGCTAGATGGATTCTATCAAGTAGGAAACTTGATGGAGGTCATGGGACCTTGTTAGATCAAAGCCAAACTACCATATTTATGAGAGACAAAAATCAATCATCATGATTGAATGTTAGTATGAGGATGCTCTATATGAACCTAATGGAGATGATGAAAAAGACTTATATGATGGTGGTGGTGGTGGTCTTGCAAATAAGGATATGGACTTAGTAATTTATGACAAGTCTTCTGGAGATATTATTGAAGATTATTTTGGGATAATTTAGAAGTTGAAGTATTGGAGGATATAGATGATGTTGAACTCGAGTTTGAAGTAAAAAAATACAGGAAGGAATTACAAGTGGACTTCATACAAAAAAAAATAAAATAACATCAGATATTTTTAGGAAACTTGGAGGTCATGAGACCTTGTTAGATCAAGCCAAACTATCATAACTCGAGAGACAAAAATCAATCAACATGATTGAATGTTAGTATGAGCAAGAACCTTTTGATGACGAGGATGTTCTATGCAAACCTGATGGAGATGATGATGAAGATTTTTATGATGATGATGATGATCTTGAAAACAAGGACATGAAAGACCTAGTAATTTATGACAAGTCTTATAGAGATATTATTGAAGATTATTTTGAGATTTCTTTAAATATAGTGGTTGAAGTATTAAGGACATAGATGATGAACTCGAGTTTGAAGTAAAAATATGCGGGAAAGAATTACAAGTGGACTTTATATGAATAGAAAAAATAACATCAGATATTGATTTTTCCTTACTATACATGCACTATAAATTAAATTTTGAAGTTCACATGTTACTTCGTGAATAAATTAAGTACAATATTATATTCAGAGTATTTGTTCCTTTAGGGTGGAAGAGTTCAATTTCTAATAGATAACTTGAGGACAAGTTTTTTTCAAGCGGGGGAGATTGACATAGAACAATATCTCAAAAGTCTATGGATTGAATTGACAAGGTCAAGTTTGAAAAGAAGTCCTCGAAAACATCTAATATAAAGCTTGAAATTATTGTTTTCATGTTTTAGTTATTTTCCTAGTTAATTTTGGATTTTAATTTTTTGTTGTCTACTTAGCCTAGGACTTATAATTTAATTAGTATTTTACTATTTAGAAATCCTAATGCTAGATGAATTTTATTAGTTGGAAAAGTTTTAATTAAGAATCCTTCCTATAAAGGATTTTAGTACTAATATAAATAGGGATGTCTAGTTTATTTTATAGAGATCAAGACTATTATTCATATTCAATAAAAATACCAGAGAGTTTTCTCTAGATTTCTCTACCCTAGAGCTAGAGAACTTTAGTTTTATCTTCTTTATATGCTGTGTTATATGATGAGATGGACTATTGTATTTGAACTTTTTTGGCCTTTTTTTGTTAAAAGTCTTATGAGAAGATATGTTGTAACCAATTTGCAGAAGGTGATTGAGCATTGATAATATTGCCTTTTTAAATTTGATTCTAAATTCAATATTTTAATGTTTGTGAAGCCGTGCTTCGATTTTGATGTCATCTGAATGGATGACTAATACATATTGCTTGCAAATAAGTGAAAGTTGAAGGAATGTTCTTAGCAAATTCGGAAATTAAATCTGTTCTTTGTTGGCTTCCTTGTGTTATGATTTTTATGTGAATTGCTGCTAAAACAACTTTTTTATGTGAGTTTCTTTTGTAATTCAATTCATATATCTACCTTTTCTGGTCATTGTTTTGGCATCAACCTGTATTGTATCAACAATATTAACTTTTTTGTTCCACTTCCAGGTGGAAGAGAATAAAGTAGAGAGTATAAAAAAGGACAAGACAACTATAGAGAATTTGCTGCAAGAAACAATAGAAAAACACCAAGCAGAGCTTTCAGCCCTGAAAGAGTATTATACGGATGCTTTATCTGCATCCAAGAAGGCTGAAGCATTAGCACAGGCACGTTCTGATAATGAGGCCAGAACTGAATTAGACAGTCATCAAAGAGAGGCAGAGGAACGCGAGACTATGCTGGTTCAGGCACTTGAAGAATTAAGACAAACTTTGAGTAGAAAGGAGCAGGAGGTTATACTCAATTGTATTAAGATTGTTGATTTGTGCCTATTGATATGCTTGAAATGACTCTCTAGCATAAGTTCTTAATTGACGTTTGGTTTTGTAGGCTGTTTTTAGAGAGGAAATGCTATGCAGGGACATTGAAGATCTTCAAAAACATTATCACGTGTGTTGAACTTTATCTTACCTTGCTGTAAAGTTACTTTTGCTTTAGCATTATTCTCTATTTGCTTCTAGTTGTGATGTGTAGTTTTGTGTGTTCTCTAGGCAAGTGAACGTCGATGTGAGGAACTGATTACTCAAGTTCCTGATTCTACAAGGCCTCTCCTAAGACAGATTGAAGCCATGCAGGTGGATTTATAATTTTCATCCATCTTTAGGTGACATTTGGTGACTATCTTGGGACAGAAAAGGTAAAGGCGGTAGGGACAGAGCAACATGTCCCCTCCTTATCTCTTGTTTTGAAAGTATAAATTCACTCCAAAACTATCAGATATTTATTTTTATGTCTCCGTCTCTCCAACCAAACATGTTTCTATTCCCACAATCTTTGTCTCTTCTGTTCTTGAATGGTAACTGAGCCCTACCTTAGAGTTGCCATGGGTGTCCTTATGAACCTCAAGTTCCATGCTATTTTGTTTGTAACTCTTTGTCACTTGGTATTAGGAAACAACAGCCAGAAGGGCTGAGGCCTGGGCTGCTGTGGAGAGATCTCTAAATTCTCGACTCCAGGTGCCTGAATGTTATTTCTTGTTATGATATAACACATGAAACTTGTAAAGACATCTCTATTTATTATTAGCTGTTACACTTTTAGGAAGCAGAGGCCAAAGCTGCTATCGCTGAGGAAAGAGAGCAATCTGTGAATAAACGCTTATCTCAAACATCATCTGGAATTAATGTTCTTGAAGCGCAGGTTCATCATCTTTCTATGAACAAATTTTTGTTAGTGATGGAACTATTTGATGAATTGTAGCTGAAATTGGTTATGCTCAGATTTCTTGTCTCAGGACTGAACAAACACAGTTAAGTAGGTCCCTTGAAAAGGAGAGACAGAGAGCAGCTGAAAATAGGCAGGAATACCTTGCAGCCAAGGATGAAGCTGACACTCAAGAAGGTCTGCCCATCAACTTGAAGCACAAATTAAGGGTGTGTTTGGTATTGTAATAGGTGTTATGGTTATGGTTTGAAAAAAAATATTTTATAAAAATTACTTTTAGTTGAGGTTGGTTTGAAAAAATAGATATTTGGTTAAAACTACGGTTGAAATTGAGGTCGGAGAAAAAGTAGTTTAATGTGTTTAATTAAGAATGTTTTTGAAAGTCAGGTTATAAAATAATTTAAAAAATATATATTAATATTAATAGTTTTAAATTTAAATATTGTAGAATTAATTACTCTTATTACATTATGAAATAAAAAATACTTTATATAAAATATTTTTTATTATTCCATTACATAAAAAATTCATCCGATAAAACTATAGTTTTCATAAATTTTTTAGCATGGATAAAATATTATCAGGTATAAAATTGATATTACAGTACAAATAAATTTAATTCACTTTATATTAGTTTTTCGAGGAAAAAAATATTGTTCATATCATAGTGTGATTTTTTGAGGAAAAAAATATTGTTCATTCATTTTAAATTAATATTTTTTTAAAAAAATATTAAAAAATTTAATACACTAAAAAAACATAAACAGTGCAAGAGAATTGCACTGTTTTATGCGAATAGTGCAAAGAGTGCAATTGAAATATTAATGAAAAAAATATATATATAGTCTTACACTCAATGCAATGCAATGAATGTTCTTGAGAAACAACGTAATTAAAATGATTGAAGATAAAGGCTGTAAAGACAAATAAAACAAGAAGTTATAAAATATATATATAAAAAACCATGAACAGTGCAAGAGAATTGCATTGTTCACCAACAAAAAGTGTAATTAGCATGCATAGTGCGTGAAAAGTATGAATTCGTTGCTTTTCATTACCTGTGTTCTGAATATAAAAAACATGTGGAATCTATGAACAGTAACTTACTTTTTTTTCAATGAAACACAGTAGCAGCCGCGTAGACAAACACCATCTAAGGAACCAAGGCAGAAAAACAAGGAAGAGTTACAAGATGCATTAACACAGAGAGAACTTCTACAACAGGTTGGATGTGCTTTTATTCTGGATTTCCCTTTCTTTTTCAGCTTTTCTTCTATTGCCAACCACATTATAAACACGATTCAGTCTTGACAATACTTGAAGTGAATGCTCAATTTTACTTGTCTAAATAAATGAACCCATGGAAAGGGCACTTTTGATGTTTTGTCTGTGGAGCTGAAGAACCCGCTCAGTTATTGAATTTTCCCTGCAAGAACCTGATATTTTTTAATCTTTTAGGAAGATGATCTAGACATAATAGAAGCTGATTTGAAGTTTATTAATTTAGTCCACGTTAGGAATTCATATGAAGCTGGATGGTTATGTCGAGGATAATTTCATTATTGTTTTGGAGAATTCTCTGAAAGACTAGAACAAAAGCTATCTTCCTACTTTATCATATGCACATAAGGTGTGATGCTGTCTGGAAGATTCGTGATTTAAGCTCATGATTTGTTTCAGGAAATTGAAAGAGAGAAAGCTGCTCGGTTGGAGTTGGAAAGGACAGCTCACGTCCATTATACTTCTGCATCTGATCGAACTCCTATTGCAAGGAGCAACTCTGCTTTTGAGAAAGGTCTGCTTTACTTTGGAAATTGACACCAGTTAACTCCTAATTGCTTTCATATATTTTTTACATTTTGCAAATTTTGCAGGAGATTTAACCCGAAAGCTCTCCACTGCTAGCAGCCTGGGCAGCATGGAAGAGAGCTATTATCTGCAAGCATCTCTGGACACATCTGACAGTCTTTCTGAACGGAGAACTTTTGGAGAGGCAACCATGAATCCTTACTACATGAAGAGCATGACACCTAGTTCTTTTGAATCTGCCCTTCGTCAGAAAGAGGGTGAACTTGCATCATATACGTCTCGTTTGGTATGTATTGCTTTTTTCTTGAACTTCATGCTTAAAGTATTGCTTGTTATCACATATCATCATGCTGCATTCTGCACTCTGGTGCTGAGTTTTCATAGTGTGTATCCTGTGTGGATATGTTGCATTTGGACAATCATCTGGGTTTATGCTTAAAATTCATTCTATTACATCCATGTGCAGCTCTGATCAATTATTTGCATTTTTTGTGTGGTCCAGGCATCCATGGAAATCTGTCCGTGATTCTCTTGCAGAAGAGTTGGTCAAAATGACATCACAAGTGAGTTTCTACATGTTATTTAGCGAGTCACATTTACAGAATAGGTAATTACCTATATATTAATGTTCTACTTTATTTTCCCATGTCATTGAGTTCAGTGAATGTTTTGATCCGCTGCAGTGTGAGAAATTACGGGCCGAGTCTGCACTTTTGTCTGGTGTACTGGCAGAACTAGATGGACTGAGGCGAAGGCACTCTGCTGCCCTGGAGTTAATGGGTGAACGTGATGAGGATGTATGTAAGGAATAAATTCTGATTTTCTGTTGATGTTCTTGAGATCTTATTGTATAATTGAAATGTGCTAAACCTCTTATATTGTTCAAGCAAGTTCCCGGAATCCTTGAAGGAATTTCATTTTTGATTGGCTTATAAAAGAAATGCATTTTGTTTGTGGAATTAAGTTTGCCCCAAAATATGATTGATCATTTTTACTCCACTCCATGGTGTGCTCATTGTTTAAATAAAAAGTTGGACATTTGTAGAAATCATTTGTCCACCGGAGTGCTGTAGATTTTTTTTTCTTGTTCCACTTCCTTTCTTTTAAACCGCCATTTATCAAATATGCATGCACTAAATCGAACAGAGTTCTAGGAAAAATGAAGAGAAGCAAAGCCTTCAGCATGAAGTTTGTCTAATACAAATGGGAAGAATAACACTCAAGACCCATTTTTTTGTTTTTTCATGTAATCGTGCCGGAGGATTCTGTGCCAGATTTTGAATATGTTTGGCCACTTGCTATGCAAATACTGAGAGAATATGTTGATAACAAATATACATGAGTAGCATACATCTGTCTATCTATCGTGATTTCCATATTGTGATTATGGAAGTGGGATTTCTTGATGCCCTTTCCCTTATTCTTATATGGTTAAATGGAGAACATTGTCGAGCGGAATTTGCGTGTTATTTATTATATCCTGACATTTTGAGTGGCTTCATATTTCTAGTTGGAGGAACTTCGTGCTGATATTGTAGACTTGAAAGAAATGTAAAGAGAGCAAGTAAATTTGCTTGTCAACAAGGTATTTTATTTCAATCTTCTTTTCCCCAAACATTTTCATACCATTCTAAAAAAAATGTGGTGATTTTTTACTCTCTGTTTCATTTTTTTTTTACCTGAATTCGCTCTCTCTAGTTGTTTCTGTGCTTATGCTTGCAATCTGTTGACAGATCCAAGTACCAAGTACATCCTCTGGCAATGCCTGATAAGTTGACACCACAGAATGTGTTACTTACCATTTACATAGGAACTCGTGGTATCGTTGTCGGGGATGTGATTTATCGTTCGTTCGAACCCTTTTTTTTTCTTCTTTCTTTCTCCCTCTATACTTGCGATTGCGACTGGGGGCGAGCGGCGATATATTCAGAGGAGATCCTTTTTCATGAAACCTAGAACTATATTGTAATTGGGATGAATTTGTTGGATAGCAGAAACCCGAAGGTGACAAATTTGTTTCTCCAGCTTGAAGATGATATAATTTTTTGGATTTATTTAGCGATGATTAAAGTTCTTCGTTACAGTCTTCACCTTTCACTTTAACTTACGAAGCTAACAAGGTTAATGATGAGATCAATCACAGAAAACCTCGGAGGTTATAGCAGCTGCTGTTTCTCAGTTCTTTTGCGGGCAAATCTTTATGATCTGTGCATGCGTGAGTTTCTTGCTTCTTCCATATGCATTTATTGAACATTGAATTCAAAACTGAGAAATACAAAGTAACAGTATTTAAGATATACTCGAGCATTCCAAATTAGTCATGCCCCCAACAGAACTGAGAAACAGCAGCTGCTACAATCTGAGCATGTAATGTTTCTTAAGAAATTCCGAATCGGTTTGTGCCCTTCAAAGGAATTCTAAAACATCATTCTTCGTGTATAAACCCTAATCATTCTCAAAAAAAGAAAAAGAAAAACCTAATCAATTAGTTAAGAGACTTCAAACCTACAGAGTGGACAGAATTTGCTCTTCTCCAACCATCTGCGTATGCACCCGCAATGATAGACATGTGAGCAAGGCAATAGAGTTGCTTCACAGCCAACCAAAAGTTGGTCGAAACAAACTGCGCATGGCTGGTTAGTAGACCCTTCTAATTCAACCTTCACAATCTCCAATTTCTCTATAGACGACGCGGTGGCGGGCACAAAGCTTAAGACATCATCATCATCATCTTCCTCGCCGCCGCCGCCCGAAGACTCATCAAAACTTGGTGGGACATCAACTCTCATCTTTATATACAAAACCCTACGATCCAATAGCAGAATACTTCTTGCCATTTGACGAGCACAAGTCAACACCTGGTCTATCATGAAATCCCTAACAGGAATATCCATAGCAGCAAGGATATTACGGATGGTTAATCTTGATGTTTCTAGGTCATGCAATAACTGGTCACGATCAACCAGGAAATCTCTCTTCACCCAATCGCAGTCCGCATCGTAGAGATGCTGTGATTCATCATCTTCAAGATCGTCTTCGTCAACAAGTACAGGAGGCATGAAACTTGCTTCAACCACAATGCAGAACTTATCACATAACACAGAATCATCTCCTGGTTTAACTAAATCCAGTGGAATAGTAGAAAAACATAAGTCACCAAAGTCTGACATTAGCCCTAGCTTATTAGCTTGGATCAGAAACGACTGCAGAGAGTAAATTTTCTCTACCGATCAGTCATGCGATAGGAAAGGGAAGCTACCATACATACATATACACAATCGTTAAACCTATGTTTGCTCGGAATCCTTAAGCAACAAGAAACCTTTCGATGTCATATTACGATGTGGTCGTTACCGCATTTATGGGAAGTGATTTACTTGAATTATGTAGCATTTTTCCTATTGGTTTCAGAACATGTTTGAATTTATGTAGATATTGTTTTTTAAAGTAAATTTACTTGTAAATATATTAATATATTTTTAAAAAATTCAAATTTTAATATGAATATAGAAATATAAAAAAATTAATTTGAAACTGAATTTTTTTTCAAAAATATTCACACTCTTATTCTTTTTATAATTTGTAAAATGAATTAAAAATTTTCTTGTTTTGCATATGCAACTGTATTGATATTTGGGTGGATTTGCCACGAGGTTTAGCTTTTGTTATTAATATTCTATAATTTGCCAACGCCTATTTTCTTTGAATTATTATTATTATTATTTATAGCAAATGCTATCGTGTCAACAACACGTGAACAAGGCGGTTATGTTCTCGTGAATACGGCCACACCGGATCCGTCAACAACCAACGGCCAGGTGTCGTCTTTCTCGATTTGCTTGCTCTCTTTTAAGAAAATATCAGTGAGCGAGGGTGATGGAGCTCGAGTCTCAATGTCACCGCTATACTATGCATCCATCCCCATCACCCGCGCACATTAGCTATAGCCTGCTCACACTCGGTCAAAACTCTCATTTTCTAAGAAACGGTTGTTTCTCCTATATCGAACATTCACCTTCTCTGTCTCTGTGACGAGAAGGCGCATTTAATTGTTGATCACAGCCACCGGAAGGGTACTCTTCTCGAAATCCACTCCGTCTCCATGTCTAAATATAAATATTTAGCCAGCCAACATTTCTTTTTTTTTTTTTATCACAAAGACCCTCTCTCAAACTCTGTTTCTCATCGCCAGAAGTTGCTGTGATTTTTATTTATTTATTTATTATTATTACTACTGCTGCTGCTACTTTTCTTCTCCGATTACCAAAGGAGAGGGCGAGTTTTTTCCATGGGCGTTGGTTTCTTAGACTTGCATTTACAAGGAATGAGATCTAAAGCGAGATCCTATTATTATTATTATTTCTTTGGATTTATTTTAACTTGTGATAATATTTTGTTTAAAGAATAGAATCTTGATTAATATATAGAGTTAGAGAGGATGATTGATACGATACTGTATTAAAATAAAATAAAAAGGGCTGATCTGGATTTGCAGGTGGTAGACAAAGTAAATCTTGCAATGAGAGGGCGTTATGTGGAGACAGTGGTCACCAAGAAACGGGCTTCGTCCAGGGATTTTATTAATGCCTATGATAGAGAAGAAAGTTCTGGTATTTTAACTTTAATCGTTTCTTTCTTTCTTTCTATATATATATATATATATATATAGTGGTCTAATAAGAAAGAATATATCATACTGGGGACTGCGGATGCTATGTGAATATTCTTATTTAGAATAAAAAAATGCACAAGCTGCTCTATTTCTCCTTATATATATGTATCTGTATGTATGTATGTATGTAGAGAGAGAGAGAGAGAGAGAGAGAGGAGGCATGGATTTTCGTATTCAAATCACATAGTTTTAAATGATTCGATTACTCATGCTTTTAGTTTCACCCCTTTTTTCATGATAAATTTACCTTTATTGAGCTAGTTGATGATCTAGGAGCACGAACACCGTTTCCTTTAGCTAGTTATTTGTTAGAAGCTACAAGCACAACATGTGGTTGCAAGGATGCTTGTTACGCAATAAAGTTTATGACTTTGACGACTAATGTCGATGCATTTTTGTTAATTATTATTCATTTTTGACACACACACACACACAAAGTTTCCGAAGTTGTGGATGATAAATGTAGTGGGTGATATCTGCTATTGGCTGCAGGGCATTTAGCGATTGGAACAGCCAAAGATGCTGGAAACCCTCACTGGAGGCGTTCTTTGGTGCATGTACTGGTAGCAACTCTTTCTTCATTCTTATTCGGCTATCATCTTGGGTGTGCCCCTCTAACTCTATTCACTTTTGCTCTTCTGCTCAAGTTTAATGATTTTGGATACATTATTTACTAATATTTTTGTATTATTAATTCAGAGTTGTTAATGAAACACTAGAAAGCATCTCTTTTGACCTTGGCTTCAGTGGGAATACCATGGCTGAAGGTACTTCATGCAACAAACTGTTTATTTTGTTTTATCTTCCCTTAGTGGAAAAAAGAAAAAAAAATATTCTAATGGATTCTTTTCATTTGAAGGTCTGGTGGTAAGTACATGCCTAGGGGGTGCATTTGTTGGATCTATATTCAGTGGCTGGATAGCGGATGGTGTTGGGCGTCGCAGGGCGTTCCAGCTTTGTGCTTTACCAATGATAATTGGGGCTTCAATGAGGTATGCATAGGGGCCTTGTATTTGTTTCAGGCTCATTTTCCCAAATTCTTATTATGTCTAAAACTCTTTCTAATGAGGCTATTTAAAAAAATGAATAAATTGCAGTGCAACAACAAAAGATCTGTGGGGTATGCTTCTAGGGAGGTTTTTTGTTGGAACTGGGATGGGAATTGGCCCACCTGTTGCGGCTCTCTATGTGACAGAGGTACAGCTGTATAAGAAATGATAATTTTGATATATACATTGCTAGCAAACTTCTCAGGATCCTACTTCTGTTTGCTTTCATTCATTTATTGATTGAATAACATATATCACTCTAATGAATAGGTTTCACCAGCTTATGTAAGGGGTACTTATGGGAGTTTGACCCAAATTTCGACATGTCTTGGACTTTTGGGATCTTTCTTTATTGGAATTCCAGCCAAGGAAACTATGGGTTGGTAAGAAAACTTGAAAGGAGGTTGAAGATTTGTTCACTGAAAAAATTCTTTCAATATGTCTCAGCCATTCAAGTACATTGCTTGTGATTGCATTAACACAAATTAGTTGTCTTATTAACTTGTTGGTCTGCTCAGGTGGCGCATTTGTTTTTGGGTCTCTGCCATCCCTGCTGCAATGCTTGCTCTTTTTATGGAGTTTTGTGCTGAGAGTCCTCACTGGCTTTTAAAGGTTTCCTGATCTTCAGTTTTATGCATATCAATTTTTTTTCTTGTGCTTGCATTGGTCGAGCTTAGTTCCACCCTTCTGGTGTTTGCACCCAAGTCTGGAGAAATATGCCTATATGTGACCATGCATGCACACATGATTATCTAACACAACGTCTTTCTTGTTCAATAAAAGTACCCATATTGCCAATCCCTACAAGTTTGGATTAAGTTGTTTTAGTTAGCTTGTTAAGAGCTATTTAATGAAAAAATCATCATTGAAATTCATCTGACATCTATGAATAGATGTGGGTTACAGGTTAAGATTGGTGATTAGATCTTCATAATCTACTAATAATTTTAGATTTCATAAAGATGCATGTGATTTTATTTTATTTGGGAAGATAGAGCATGATAATTACCAAATATAATGTGAAGAAATACGCAAAGATAATAATGGACAATACTCTAATAGTTGAACTTTTTTGAACAAGTGGTCCTTTAGCATGTGATCTTAGAGCTAGGCTGCATCTCACAATCTAGGAAGCTTCTTTGAATTCTAATGTAGGTTCTTTCCTCTTATGATGGTTGGATATTAAATGGTGGAAAGTAGTATGCGGACTCTTGTCCTTTTCTTTCCTTTGCAATGTTGCTTCCTCTTTTTGTAGTTTTGACTCATTACTCCTAGCAGAAATTTTGACGATAAAACTTCAAAGAGAAAATTTTCCCTCTAAAAAGTTTTAAGTTCTAAAAATTGGTTGTTTAAAATTATTGCTTTAGGATCAAATTGTATTGAAATCAAATTCAGTTTTCCCCTTCTCTCATTATTTTCATGCAAGTAACTGGATCCTTCTTCCATGTTGTATGAACAAGCCATCATAATATTTTGAAGAGTACAATTTTGATCCAACAATACTTTTTGCTGGGGCAGTCTAGAAGTAAATTACAATTGACACTGATGTTTTTTCTCTGCAACTCTTAACTTTTGTTCTGTTAATTGCTCAAAATATTTCATTCAAGCTTCTTTCTTCAAATAATTATTCAAGTGTTATCAATATTGTTCGAAAGTTGTTCTGAAGAACAAAAGGTTTAGTAAATGAACCAAAGTTCAGAGCTAGATAGAGGCTGTTATGTTTAGCTTTATGATGAGTACTCAGTGTGATCATGGTTCATTTGGCCATTGTGTAGAATGTAATTTAGTAAGTAATGATAATAGATTTTCCTAAATTTACTTCAGAGGGGAAGAAGTACTGAAGCTGAAGCCCAATTTGAGAAACTCTTAGGAGGATCACATGTCAAATCTGCAATTATCGAATTGTCAAAGTCAAACCAGGGAGATGAAGTTGACAAAGTGAAGTTATCGGAGTTTCTCTATGGTCACTATTTTAAAGGTGCATTTCTCTTTTAACTTGCAGTTATATTTTCACGTTAGTTTTCTTTCAAATAATTACTATTGAATTCTCCATTTGCAGTGGTTTTCATTGGGTCTGCCCTTTTTGCCTTGCAACAGCTATCTGGAATAAATGCTGTATTCTATTTTTCATCAGCTGTCTTTAAAAGTGCTGGTGTACCTTCAGACTCTGCAAACATATGTGTTGGAGTTAGCAATTTACTGGGTAGAGAGGGCTTTTCTCCCAGACATTCACTTGTGGATTATTGTTGGCTATCTCTTCCAAATTATGGTTCTATTTTTAATATCTTCAGGGTCAATAATTGCGATGGTTATGATGGATAAACTGGGAAGAAAGGTGCTACTTACTGGAAGCTTCTTTGGCATGGTAAGAAAAAAAAATGTGGTGGGAAAACTGCTCTTTATTTTTTTTTCTTGAAGATTATGTCTGTAATGTGAAGATTGGTAGCGGTATATTCTAGGTTCAAACATGAAACAAGTATCAACAGTGTTAAAACCATATTTTGACCTTCCAAGCAAGCCATTTTCCAGTCATTTCTCCCATTTAAGTGGGGCGGGGAAGCAGAATTTGGAGATAGTCTCATGCCCTTCTACCATTTTACAGGAAGTAGTTGCTCTCAAGACCTGGATCTTATAGCAGGCTGTGTGTAACTTGTAACTTCCTAGCACCAGGTTCTAATCTGATTGCATTATAGAATTGTATCAGGGTCCATGTGTATGTTCGCAATGGAATAGACAGATAGTGATTGGGTCTTTGAAGAGTTAAGAGTTTTCGTAATTGATAGAGAAAGTCACCAACAAGGTGGAATGCAACATCATAACTGTATAGGTGAAGATAATGAGTTAATTAATCAAATATAACAGACAGTAATCCTTAAAACTTTGCCTCTTTTTTGGAAATTTATGGAGAATTGATTTATGACATGGAGAATTGAGTGAATAACTGTAGACTAACTGATGCCATTTGTGCTGACAATAAAAACTCAAGAATTGTAAAACGTAGACCAGAAGGTGGCATAAAGTTAATGTTAGAATAGGAGCTTTGTAGGTAGGGTCCAGCAGTTTGTGAGTTCTCTTTTTGTTTTTGCAACTGGATTCCTGTGGTACCAATATGCAATTTATTAGTTTAATGCTACAGATTTGCATTATCAGAATAGAATGTGACAATATGCTTGATCAATACTTCATGCATTCTGTTGTGCAGGCAGTCTCAATGGGTTTTCAAGCAACTGCAGCTACTTCATTTGTGTCAAGTTTTGCAGCATTGTATCTATCAGTTGGAGGCATGCTGCTGTAAGTAGTCATCCTTATACTCAAGAACTTGTGAGAAAAAGATCACTTTTCATTATGAATAAACCAAAATATTAACCAAGCTTATGATGACTTGGTCATTACTTATGGACTCACCAATTCTCTTTTAGCATGAATTCATGAAACTTTTTTGACAAAATATACTATAATTAAGCATCAGTTGATATTGGAACCAAAATTGGAATAACAGGAAATGCATACACTTAAAGGAAATCTCCTGACATGTGAGATATGAATGATAAGTTGTTTAGAAACTAGTTGTTTCGATAAAGATTGTCAGGTGAAAACTTACTATTTTGAAGCCTCATGATTTCAGTTATTTAAAACACAAAACTGCTAGTGCAGGTTTGTATTGATGTTTTCTCTAGGCGCTGGTCCAGTTCCTAGTCTCCTACTATCAGAAATATTGCCAAGTCGGATTAGGGCAAAGGCGCTGGCAGTTTGCATGGCCGTGCATTGGGTAATTCTTTCAAGGCTGTCCTTGATTTTTTTGTCCAAAGACCTTTTCTTTCAGGCAATTGAGACAGCCGAGTCTACACCTATGCAACTACTTTGTTTTTTTATTCACTTCAATTGATAGATTGATATTTTTGGTGATGACTAGACAGTAAAATTTGGATGAGAAAATCTTGGCAATGGATAATTCTTTCATGGCTGTCCTTCATTTTTCTGACTGAAGACATTTTTCATTTTTTGGCCATTGAGACAGCCAAGCCTACACCTATGCAATTTATCACTCCAGTTTGATGGATTGATCTCATTTTGGATGATGACTAGACATTAAAACTTGAGAGGAGAAAATCTTGGCATTTCCAGTAGACTAGCCAGCATAATGATATAAGAATTTGAAGTTTGATTCCACATAGAGAGAGTTCTGCTGTATTTTTTCATATTTAAATAACAATATTATCTGCAAACACAATTCAGTCAAAGCAAATTACTGAATTTTTTTTTCACAACACACTTGAGATAGTTTAAGTTTTCTTCTTGTTGATTTGTAATTTAGCTCTTTTGTCTGGGTAAATTTTAGTTCCAGCTTCAAAGACTTGGATCTGTGCCAAGTATATAAGTTAGGTCATTTTCTTGTCTCCTCTTGCATCACTTATCCAAACTCATTATTTGTTGTCATCGTGTTGCTGATTAAGTTAGGTCTTTGTAACAGGTTATAAATTTCTTTGTTGGCCTCTTGTTCTTGCGTTTACTGGAGCAAATCGGGCCCTTGGTCTTGTATACAGTCTTTGGAAGCTTTTGTCTGGTTGCTGTGTTTTTTGTGAAGAAAAATGTGTTGGAGACAAGAGGAAAATCACTCCAAGAGATTGAGATTGCACTTATGCCTCCAGAGTAAAGGTAGATTGTTTTCATACCGTTTCCCAGAATAGTTGTTTTTAATAAAAAAAAATAATAATTTAAGGGCTCATCAATTGTATTGCTTGGAATAACCTGGTCTATGATAGTTTGCTAGAAATTATTATGGAAGTACAAAAATGAGACCTATTTTCCTGCCAAGGCTTTTTCTTGAAATTACGGCTTTCAACTTTCCAAATGCCTTGATTATTTATACAAATGTTAACTTGGCAACTGCGTTCATTTGAGAGCTTGGTCCTGCATCTTCAACCATCAAAATGACACCATGTTTATCCTTTTACCTCCTTTCATGTCGCCTTTGCCTCATCCACAATAGCTATTTGCTTCTTGCTATTGGTAAGTTTTAAATTTTCATTAGAAGCCAAAGGATCGCTTTATCCAGTTTGTGATATACTTCAACTGCAACTTATTTCATTTTTTACTCTATTCTATTTTGATTTCCTACAAGTAGCTGGCTTTGTTCAGGGTATTTTTGGCTGAGAAATCCACATATTTTGCATTTTGGTGTTATAAATCATGGTTTTGTTTGGATACAATTTACTCTTTTCTTTATAGCTCTATTTTACTCACATTGCACACGTTTCTTTTCCTTTCAAGTTAAGGGCAGCTTTCAGTTTAACCTGTCATGTAATTGTTTCTAGCCCCCCTATAGTTCAGCATGAAGATTAAAATGATTTTTTCATCTATAGCTGCTCTTATTTCTGTAATTATGCCCTGGAGTTGGCTTCAAGGCATGATGAGCAGACTTTGGATGATTATTCTATTTGTTCCAACAAATAGATCAACTTGGATATAAAAACTAAACCATTCTTCCTATTTTGTGTCTAAAGCATGACTTACCTCTTAGAACATTTCCAGCCATGGCTAAAAGGTTTTTTGATCAGGACGTGAATGCATTCTGGTTGGCTTCTGAATCTATCGGAATCAAGGATCTCTTATTATTGTTATTGTTATCATTTGGATAAATCTGATCTTGGGAATCATGTTGATTTGCAGGAAGTCGAAGGGATATTTAGTTGGATGTTTCTATGCCTTTGCGTCAGTTTTGCCTTGTTCTGGTTTGGAGACAGCGGTGGAAGTGGATAAATTGGAAAATACATCGATAATGTGCTCGCTATAGAAGGCCCAAGTATACCGGCGGAGCATTATTATTTTTAGCAGGATAATTCACGAGCACATCGGTGCATATTCCAAACTGTCCACAATAGATAATTGAAGCGAAGCAGAATAGGTTGTAGAACTTGGGATTCTACCCACAAATAATATGCTTTACATATATTAGCTTCTCCGCAGCTGACTCTATTCCATGCGAGATAAATGCAGAAATTCAAGAACATTATTTTAGAAAATTAAGAGAATTCTGATGCTGCTCAATTTATATTATATTATGTTTTGATGATAGAATCTAATCTGTTTGTTTAGTTTAATTACAAAACAAAAGCCTGTAAATATTATATACATGAGATCAAACAAAAAGTACGCTTGCATAGACAAAATGCAAACTAGTTTTTAAGAACATTTGTTGAAGTACCTGAAGATATATCTGTAAAAATATTATTAATTTTAATAATATTACCTTAATTAGCTGCACTACTAGATAAGGTTCATCAACTGCTCTAGATTAAAAAGAAAAACAGAGTATCAGAGCTGGAAAACTTAAGGAAAGAAGGTTGATTAGATGCAAAATTAATTATTATAATTATTGTAATTGATTCTTGTTGTTTGCTTTAATTATCCTATATAAAAATAAATAAAAAAGCCTGGTAGTTTTTGCCATAAAAACTAGATTATTTTTTTTACTTGGAAAATAAAATTATCTAGAAAGAGAAATATTAATTATTTTTATGATTATTTATTTATAAATTGAAATATTATTTATAATAAACTCAAGCACACACATACAGATCCAAAACATAAGGTCTGAATTCCAAGGATTGGAGCTCAAGGCCCCTGCTCACGCCATGACAAGCCCCCTGCTCATGCCATGACAAGCCCCTTTGAAAGCTCTGTGCCATATTACTCTATTTTTAACTTTTCATCTTCTCACCATATAACTTTAAAAGAACATTTGATAGAAAATTTTAACTCTTTCAAAATATATCAACTAAAAAATTATTTAAGATTAATTTTCTATTCATCCACAATTTATTTTAAGAGAAGATTATTCTAACCCTCCTAACATTTAAGCACGGTAACACTTTGGGTCCTTTGTTTCAAAATTTACACTTTATATCCTACTATTTATATAGTTTATAACACATTACATAAAGTTTAACACACATAAACTCCATTAATAAAAAAATTTAAAAATAATATCATAATTGATTTAATCTTAAAAGTGCAATTATAATTGAAACATTAAAGCTTTTGATATGAACTAAGTCAACTATGAATTTAATCTTAAAATGTTTGCTGACCAGTTTTGAGAGATCAGACATATCTATCAAACTAAATATCAAAATGAACTAAAATTTTACATAGAAAAACTGGATACATGAAACTATATTTGGGTAAGGTTTCAAGTTAAATGGAGTTCAGGAACAAATTATTTTATAGGGTTAAGATTACTAGATAAATCTTATCAAATCTGTCAAATTAGACTTTTGTGTACTGTTTGAGACATATCTGGATTTATAGGTGGAATTTTGCTTCTATTTAAGTTGGGATGGAAAATATACAACTCATGATTTTCAACCATATATGGTAGGTTTAGTAATTCATACAAAGAAGAAAGAACGACGTGTTTGAAATTAAGATTGAAAATTTTCCAAAAATATACAAAAATTAAAGTTTTAGGCTACATAGAAGAATTTTAGTAAGAAAACTTTGTTTTTATTATCATATTTTATTTAATTATTTTTTAATTTGGATTCTACTTGGCTCATTATATATTGTTTAAGAGTTTATATCATTATTGAACTTCTATTAGTTAATTATTAGTTTAAATTCATTATCTTGTAATCCAAAAGAAATTTATTAGAGTTAGTTAAAAGATAATATTATTGTTTTTTAGTTGCAAATTTCAAAAGCAAGTTGAAAAATAAACATAAGTTTTCTTTTTGTTTGTTTATGGTAAAACAACATTTCTTTGTAAGGATAAAAATTATATACTGACTTATCAAATATTAATTAACTTTATGGTGTCATTCATATATTTAGAGTTTTTAGATACAATGTTATATTTAAGTCCAAGTCTTTTTTTAATATCTTTAGTTCTTAGATACAATCTATCTTTAACTAAAAGTTATATCAAAGCTGATTTTTTGTTTTCCGAGTTGTTATCTATTTTGTTAGAGGTAACTTGATCATATGATCAAGAGATTCACAGTAGCTTTATACCTAATTTCTCATATATTTTATCAAACACTACAAATACATCAATTTCTACCACTCTACATCTTCATGAAAATCAAGCTTGTCTAATTCTCTTATAACTAAACACTTATATTCCCTATTAAGAAGTAAAACTCTATTTGATTTTTCATATTTTAGTTTATATAATCATATAGAAAACGTGAAATTAAATTAGAACAATTGAATGACAATAAAATGACAATAAACAAAAATAAAAAAAATATAAAATACATTCATAAGTTAATACAAGTGATAACAACAATTTTCATTCCCATATAATACTTCATCATCATCACTACTTATATTCCATTCATTCTCGGAGTCAAAAGCATCATCCAATGTTTTAACAAACTGAACATCACCTTGTAAGTTATTAATTCACTTCTCTTGAAATTCATTATAAAATTAAAATCCTTCTTTATAAGTAGGAATATAATCATTTTTTTTTATTCTTATCATGTTTATAATCATTCCCAACTTTTCTATTATTGTTATTTTTATCCTCATCATCTTCATATTCATATTCATCATCATCATATATATTTTTCTTTTATACTAGAAGTGTCATATATATATATATATATATATATATCTTCCTTTACAATAAATAGTACCGCTATTTATTTCCTTCATTATTCCATCGTATGCTAAAAGACATTTGATTCGAAGTGGCCTGTAATCTTTAGGTTTTCTTAAACAAAACTTTGACAATCTCATTATTAAAGGAGCACCAATAGGATCAACATCAACATATAAATGAATAATCTTCACATTCATGCATACTAAATACATGTAATTTCAAGGAATCATCAATAATTGTATTTTATTTTTCATCTTTTATTTGTGACCTCTTTAAGTTTACATCAAAAACATACTTAGATATAAATAATATATCTATATAAGACATATAATTAGTGCAATAATTTATTTTGAAATTTGTAGAATCATCATAATGAGCAACTATGTATGACATTTTGTATCTTGCATGGTGTATATTAGGATGGTTAAAATAGAGTATTAACATAGTATAACACAATCAAACTATGCATGTCTGAGTAATCATGTGTTATTTTCCAATAATTGTACTGCATTTTTTAAAAATTTTCTTTTAGCTTTTTAACTACAACAATCTAGTGTGCTAACATTTATACAATTATATTTGGCTGGCAATAACTAAAATTTTTAATGGAGTGAATAACTTTTATTTTATTTTTTTCTAACCATATGATATGATTTTATATTCCATAAATACTTTTAATACTAAATTTATTGTAACCAAGTAGAAATATAAGTTGAGTGGTAGATTTTTAGATCCATGATGTATTATATAGTAACAAAATAACCCATACGCAAACAATGTAACTCCCAAAAAGCCTAGAAATCATGTTTAAAAGTATGACATAAAGATTACCTTTAACTTAAGCATCATCACCATTGGAATCTATGAATATTTTCAATACCAAATGTGTTGTAACTTGGTATAAATATAAGTTGAGTGGTAAACTTTTAGATTCATGATGTATTATATAGTAGCAAAATAACACATACGCAAATGATACAACTCCCAAAAAGCTAAGAGATCATGTTTGAAAGTGTGACACAAAGATTACCTTTAACTTAAGTACAAGCATTATTGGAATCTAAAATTCTACCTAATAAATAGTAATTCGAGAATAAGAAATATAAGATGATGTCATAAAGGTAGTTAAACTCTACCTAATGAATAGTAATTCAAAAACAAGAAGTATAAGATGATGTCATGAAGGTAGTTATTTTATGATAAGTCGATTTAATTCATTAGAGTACTAAAATAAAAGAGAAAACTCACCCTTACACACTCATAAAAAGAAATGCAACAATCTAAATTATTATTAAGCAAAAATATGAAACTAAAACTTAGGTTATATATGTGTTTTTATATATGTAATAACCTTAGTTAAACCCTAGAATACCTAAGATATGGACTTGTATAAGGTCCACTTGCAATTAAACTCAAACCTTTAATTAAACAAGCCTAAATATTGATAATCAAGCCTAAAACATGAAAACAAAAATTAAAATAAAGGTTTAAAACATGTTGCTATAAATAAAATAACATAAAAGAGTTTTATTTCCTGGTCTAAATAGTCCCCTTGACTGAATAATCCTTCACTATAGCTTTAAGATCACTTACTAGCTTTAGGAATTCCAAATAGACTTGAAGAATCAATTTTGACTTGGAAATCTTTGTTGTCACCTCTAGCTTCTCCTTGTAGAACTTGGTTTCTTTGCTTTAGTTGGAAAAAATTAATGATTCCTTTCTCTTCAATTGTTAACTCTATTAGTTTCCTTCATAAACTAGGAGAATTATTAGATAGTTCTTGTTAGGTTAGGAAACAAATAGGCCTCCTTTAGTTTCCTTAGTGGACTAGAAAACTTGTTCTTTTAAATGCTAAGAATCCTCTTCCATTAAAGATCTGATTTGGTTAGACTTATCTTGCATAAAAAAGAATAACAACTTATGTTTAATCTTTGTAATATTAGGAAAACTAGCCCAAACAAGATTATCATAGACTTGGACATATTAGACCCATCTTGCACATGGATTGAGCCTTTCTTGCACTTGGATTATATGAATCAAAAGCTGCTCTTTAAGCTTTATAGGTGCCATTTGTTCCTCTAAGTTTATCTTATCTCAAATATATTGAACAAGCCCATTCAATACTTTTTTAAACTTCTTTGTCCTAACCTTTGTAATTAGCTCACTTGGCATTTTTAAAGAGTCAATGACGTGTTTAAACATAATATTGGAATGATCCTCATTATCCCTTCTTTCTTTAAAAGAATTCAACCTCGAATCATCATGTATATCAAACATTAAAGGTAGCACTAACACCATACTCACCTAGTAAATCAACTTTTTAAGTGTTGTCATTGATCCTTTCAAAGATTTGCAATGACCCATCTCTTCTTGGTTATAACTTGGATTTCTTATGGATTTGAAATTTCTCCTTACGCATATAGACTCAAACTCAATCTCCAAGCTAAAAAACAACTTATTTGTACCCTTTATTTGCCTTGATTGCATACATATAATTTTTTTTTAATTGTTGTCATGCACTTTCATAGAGTTCTAACCTTTTCAATAAAAAAAAAAAGGAATTGTAACTCTAAGTATAAGGTTAATTTAATGTTTTATTCCCTTCAATAGTAGTAATCCACTAGGAATGTCTTCAGAAGATACATTATCAAACTCCTATAATAAAAAAATAGTCATACTAGGAACAATATGATCAATATTGTTAGCATTAAATTAAGCTTTTTTATACACAAGTAAAACCATTACTTATTAGTATAAAACACATATTTGATCTCACCCTTTCTTGCATAGAAATTTATTTATTTCTTTAATTTTTCCACTCAATGATCATCATTTAAACTTACTTTCTTTATTCCTCATATCTTACCTCCACTCTCAAGTAGTTTAATTATTGATTTAGAATTAGCTGAATCTGAGGGTCTTGTCTCACCATTATCCTCCCATAAATTTACACTTTTCCCAACTTAACATTCTTTTTTCATCTTTAATTGATCATTATACACTTGTTTTGAAGATAGAGGTACAAAAGTGATGGTTTTACCATCTCTTACATTATACATATTTTTCTAAATCCATCATTAATAACTCTCCTATTAAACTATCATAGATACCCTAATAGTAAGTGATTAACTTGCATAGGGATTACATCACATATAATATAACTAGAATATCTATTAATAACAAAGAAAATCAACATATTTTTAATGACTTTCACTATACCATATTCATTCATCCACTACAATCCGTAAGGTTTAGGATGCTTCATAGTATTCGAATTCAATTTCCTAACAGGATTAGTACCAGCTACTAACTGTCTCCATCAATTATCATATTATAAACCTTACTTTAAATGTGACATGTATTATGAAAGATGTTCTTCATATATTGATATGCATCATTCTCTTTGACATGTACATTCAGAATACGCCTTGTAACTTATAAGAACTTAAGCTATACATGGCTTCAATGGATATGTAATCTTAGCATCATTATAATTCTCCAAATGTGGCATCTCATCAACATCATATTTGTCACTTTCAAATTCAATCTCACCATGCTTCATGATTATTGCTATTTTATTTGGACAATCAGAAGCGATGTATTAACTTCTCAAACATATAAAATATTTTATATCATAATTACACAAATATTGTGAATTGATTTTACCTTTCCCATTAGTAGGTGTCTTCTTTTTAGCCTTAGATGGTTTGACCTTAGCATGCATAAAGAATTTCAGTTAGGCATCCCTTTTTCTCTTCAGATTCAACCTCTAAGATGATGAAGAAGATGTCTAACTGATATATGATCTTACGCTCCTTTTATTTATTTATATGTGTCTCCACTTTTATTGTCACCCATATATACAATATCTTTAACTTTACATAATATTGTAACTCAATAGCATTAAAAGTATCCCTATTTAGCCTATTTATAAATCTAGCTATAATGACTTCATCCATATATACAATTGGCTTAAATCATTGCTATCTCCATCTCTTTATGATATTCATTTATTGTCTTAAAACCCTAAGTCAAACTTTATAGCTTTAGATATAGATCCCTAAAATCACCAAAATCAACCTTAACATTCCTTTTAACCCCTATTTTATGTACATCATGATTATTTGAATTAGAGTTATCCCTACTTTTTTCAACTTTCCCATATCACCGAACGTTATTTGCATATTTTCCAACATTGGTAATGGTAATAAAACATCCTTTACACTTATCATGTTTTGCTCAAATATCAAGCTTTTCACTTGAATATGCTTATTATGCCTTTTTTTTCTTTTGCATCTCTTTATTTTGGATCTTTCATAATTGAAGTTAACACTAAATAGAACCACTTAAAAACATAATATAAATGAGTAAATATAACTCTAGAAGCAACAAAATTATAAAAACAAGTAAAAACAAAATACAATTACAATCTCGTGAGCAAAAATCGAATCTATATAAAATATAGATAACTTGAAGACACAAACAAAAAATATATGAAAATGATGTAAACAACAACTATATGTGCCAAATATTATGATACCATACTAAAAGATATGAAGAGAGTGTTTGAGAGTGCTTTTTAAAAACTCTTTTGAAAAAAATTGATTTTTTTTGCTTTGAATTAATATGTTTTTTATGTTTTCAAATCATTTTGATGTGTTGATCTCAAAAATAATTTTTAAAAAATAAATAAAAATATTATTAGAATACTTTTATGAATGAAAAACACTTTAAAAAATAATCATAACCATACTTCCAAACACGCTCGAAATCAATAAAAACTAAACAAGTTTTAAAAACTAATATAATAGTAGGTGTGGAGGGATTGCTGGTCAACTTGGGACCGGTTGATGATAATGCGTGTTTTCCCCCGTGACTGGTTGCCTAGGAGTACCAAATATATATATATTCAAAGGAAGCGTGATTGTGTATACAATTTTCTGTCATGTTCACTTTGGCATGCCCAGCCCTCTAATGCCTTATTATTCGATTTCTTCCGTTGAAACACTATCACAGTAAACTAATGCTTTATTTATAAGCTATAAATGTCACATTCAACATATCTGAATCAAACGGATTCTCATGGCTGCTAAATCTCGAGGCCTTCATTTATATTTGGTACCAGTTAAGTTATGTGTGTACTTATTTTGCTAGCGTAAAAAAAATAAAGTTATTAGTAGTAGCTATACAGCTACCTGCCGAGTGCAAATTAGGTGCTAAAATAAATAAAAATTAAATTTAAAATACTAATATTAATTACTTGGATCTGATTATATTTATTTAGTTAGAAGATAGAAATAAAGGAAAAAAAACACCAATGAAAAATTGACAATATCAAAATAACACTCCTCATTTCAAATTAAAATAATAATAAATAATATAAATTTATTTTTAATACGTAAAGATATTACACGTGCTATCTAAAAATATATAGACAATTTTGATATTAATAATAAATTTTTTAAATAAAAAATATTATTTTATAATTAATTATACAATTACATCTTGTCAAATTAAGAATTAACAAAACATTAGAGAATAAAAAATCATAATACCTCTTATTATAATGAATTAAATTTATTAGATTCAATTTTGCATGGGTAACTCTACTATATATATAAAAAATATAAATATCAAAATGCCCCTACTTGGATCTCCTTTTCTTTTGCTCTCGAGAGTATTTTAATTATTTTATTGTTTATAAATATATTGAATTTAATAAATATCATTAAATAAATTTATAATATTTAATACACCTATCAAAAGACAAAAACCAAACACATTTTAACTTGAAGAACTAAAACGTCACCGCATTATAATGGTGAATAGAAAAATGTGAGGGGATATAATGAATCTCACCCTGTCTTTATATCGCATTTGTTATAATTCATTTGCAAAATAAATAAAAATAAAAATTAATGAAGCATGATGATGTTGAATCTCATAAAGACACGTGTTGGAGAAATTTTAAAATCAAATTTAACATGAATTGAATAAAAAATACTCTTAAACGATGGAACTGAATTGAAATGATGAACCCTGACTGTAATGGCAGCGCATCGAGAACACCGCCAGCCACCGACCTGAGCCCATGCGGCCTTAAAAACAAACACTTAGGATTTGACTTCCTACGAAACGAGAACCACTAAAAAACATAACACAACTAAAGCTCATTACAACAACATAACTGCAGAGTAGTTCTCAGACACCTCAAATTAATTTTAACCACTCCATCACCTAAATGTATGCCGTATCATTTATAGCTCTGTCCAAATATTTGAAGATCATCAACTACCCGTCCTCTCTTTATTACTCTACTCATCGTCTATGCCGCGACCCTCTCTCTCCCTCGTCTCTCTCTCTCCTCCCACATCGCACCTTTTGCTTCCCTTCTTCTTCTTCTTCTTCTTGTTTTTTCTCGTGTACGTATCTCTTTCTATTTTGCTTTTGCCCGCTTTTTGTTTGATGAAACTCCTAGCTCATGATACTGTTTAGTTTGTTTTATTGGATGACTTGTGTGATCATTGCTTTGATGGACAATGTAGGATATCAATTGTGCCCGTCAACTGTGTTCTCTCAAGAATCCTGCATGTGATTACATGATAGTGAAATGAATCTTGAATTTTGTGGTAGATGAAGTTCAAATTAAGGTAACGTTTTCGTTGTTGTTTGTTTTGCAGCGTCGCATCCCGGTACGTTTATGGAGGTCGTCAAGAAGGTTTACAGGCAGGGGACTGCAGCTGCTGATAGCATTGCTATCAGAGCTGAACATAAAAGTTACAGTTACAAACAACTCATCTCATCTGCGTGGGAGATATCCGACCTGTTATGTAACAGTGGCTTAGAAACCGTGAGTAGATATTAACCTTTCGATTTACCTTTTTATGAAAAAACAAAAAAACTTTGTACAGGAAACAGCTTATTCTGTGAGTTTGTGATCTATGGTTTGAATTTGAGGCTTTCTGAAATGCGATCAATGATCAAAATGTTTTTCTTAAATTGGTGCAACAACTTTGGCTATGAGGATGTGTGTGATGATATTGAAGTTTATAATGCTGGTACTCCTGCTGCATGCATCTTTCTGTCTCCGTCACATGGTTAAAGTTGTGTATCGTCTATTCAGACATCGGAGACCTGAAACATGAAAATCTGTTCTGTAGGTTGATGGTGTTGGAATCCGTGAACATCTTGGTGGAGCTCGAATCGGAATCGTGGCTAAACCTTCAGCAGAGTTTGTTGCTGGGATACTAGCAACTTGGTTTAGTGGAGGTGTTGCAGTTCCACTAGCACTCAGCTACCCAGAGACTGAGCTCTTACATGTGATGAATGATGCTGTATGCCCCTGAATTGAATTCTATATTTCAGTTTCTCTTCTCATTTTTTGTGAAGTTACTTTATTGTCTTAAGATCAGCAGTGTTCTTTCTAAGTTGGACTTGATTTTGATATTTCAACTTTTAGATGTCCATTTGAAAAATCAGAATTTTCGTTGTGAATTACATTAAATCTGTATCCAGCTGGACTTCATTTTTGATATTTCAACTTTAGATGACCATTTGACAAATTTGCGTTATGAATTACATTAAATCTGTATCCAGCTCCCTATGTATTACTTCTGTTCAAAATCTTATTGTGTGCTTATCCTTCAAACAATACATTGGTGCAGTTTTTATACAGTTCATCCTTATGATTTCTTCCCCTTAAAAAGATGTCATGACTTCGGTCATGAACGGGCTTTTCTCTGTAAGTTCCATAATGCCGTACAACAACGGTGGAATTGGTGTTATTTGCGGGTAGAAAACAGTGTGCTGAAATTGTTTTGCTTCATGCTCTCCTGCATGATGTTCGATAACATTTTTATTTTTTCTGTACACCAATTCTCATGGATCTCTTATTTATATTTGGTTTATAGGAGATATCTATGGTACTTAGCACTGAAGATCATCAGGAGTTGATGCAAAATGTTGCTGCTAAATGTGCTGCTAAATTCTCTCTCATTCCGTCTGTTCACAGAATTTCCTCACATGAAAGTGTACATGATCATTCACAAGTTGAAGAAATAGCTTTAGAAAAAGGTTATTATTCTTCTTCTTTTCTTGAGAAATTTTGAGAACTCAATTAAGATTGGATGGTTCACTGTTTTGCTTTAGAAGTAGTATTGCATGTAGTTGCCAACTTATTTTTCCAATGAACTCTGTGCTCTTCATTGATATAGGTGACCATCCGGCATTAATTATCTACACAAGTGGAACTACAGGGAAACCTAAAGGTGCAGTTCACACACACAAAAGCATCACTGCACAGGCATGTAAATGTCCCATGCCTCTTGATTTTGGGCATCCTATCCTGAAATAGCACCCTTGATCTTGAAAATTATCAGATATTGCTTCTCTTTTATGATTTTGAAGTAGACCGGTGTAGAACCACCAACAATAACACAAACCGAGAACCAATTCGCTGAGAGAAAACTCAGTTTATCTTGATTATTAATATTTAACGTTAAAAGTGAATGTCTAGTTAGTGTGCATATTTATAGATACCAAAAAAAAAAAAAATAAGAAATCCCAATAATAGTAGGAAAACCTTATATATAGTCCTAATTCCATAAGAAAGCTAAAATACTGAAATTAAACTCTATATGTGTTTCTAAAATATGTGGTCCTATAAATTCAATTTTGCAGCCCCACATCATGTTCTCATATCATAGATATGGTGTATGTGCAAATTACAAGTTAATAATGTCAGTTGTCAATGTTGAGCTGTAGAAGAATAGTTGATGTCTTGTGAATCTCTTAAGATGGATTGTGGACAGACATTCTAGAGATTGATTGTTGTTGCTAACCAAAAAGTTGTAGTATTATGTGAGGCGTACTTTGAGGATTAGTATGTGTGAGAGCCGATACAACAAAATGATGATAAGATGTGTAAATTGCGAAGTATTTTCCTTCTTAAGTTCAGTTTAGCTCTTATATAATGTTTGATTTTGTCATATAATGTTTGATTTTGGTGCTGACATTGTGCAATTTTGGCTCAATTGCAGGTTCAAACTTTGGCAGAAGCTTGGGAATACTCATCCACTGATCAGTTTCTCAATTGTTTACCTCTACATCATATCCATCAAATTGCAGTTATCTAGTTTGCTATTTTGCTTTCCAATTGATATGGTTTGAGCATTGCTTCTTGCTAATGCTATTATTTTCTTCTATAGTTGATATGAATATTTTACATGAAATTGATCCTTAACTTATAATTTACATGTTCATGGATTTTTCAATTCTCTATTTGCCCCTATCTATGCAGGCTCCACGGTAATTTCTTATTTTATTTTCTTGTTACTGTACAATACACATACATATTGCTGTTGAACCATTATAGTACATTTGGTAATATTGGTTTTGTTGTAATATATCTAGTCATGTTGTTGAAGGTTGAGTTTATGCCAAAATTTAGTGTGAGGGGAATCTGGCAAAGATGGCGTGAATCTTATCCTCTTAATGGGAGTAAGGCTGATGATGCTATAACAGTGTTCACTGGGGTAAGACCATTTTTTTTTAACTTACTGAACTATTTCTGTTTTATTTATTTATTTAATCTTGCATGCTTTTACTGAATAGTGAACATGGTGCACTGTATTAGATCATGGTTGCTAGTTTCTGTACTCACAACTGGTCATTTGGTTTTATATTCTTTATTTGGTAGCAGATTGGCTAAGGTCGCAGCACAGTCTCTGTGCTGTGTTTAAGTAAATTTTGGGCATTGATGTCATTATTAGTGAGAAGGAGGCATATTATTTGGCTTCTGCTTATAACATAGAACTAGTCATCTTAGAGATGCAAAGAAAAAAACTTAAATAGTTTTTTTCCTTTCTCCTGGGCTTAGGCCCCTATTCCAATTAAAAAAAATAAGGAAAAGAAAAATTTAATAAAATTAGCCAATAGTGCAGTTGATTTTCTCCTACTGGGTATGTATGTATTTATGTATGCAATTAAGGATTACTACAATTTTACAAATGAAATTCCAGTGTAAGGTTTTATTACAGACTCTTTAATTTGTAACATATAGGTTCCAACAATATACTCTCGACTGATTCAAGGTTATGGAGCAATGGACTCAGATCAACAGGCAGCTTCTGCCTCTGCTGCAAGACAGTTGCGGCTGATGGTAAGTACCCTGGAAAATCTAGTGTTTCTTATTTTCATTTAAAATGCATAGGAACGAGTTGCTGGAGAGTCGACCCTTGGTTAATTGATCTTGACTGGAATTTACCTGACTGCTTGTTCTACTTATAGCATTTTAGATTGTTGGATTCTCTAAATGTACAACTGTTCCTGCCAATCCCTTTAGTTTTTGTTTATCAAACAAAACTATTATCACATGAAAAAATTCTTAATGCCTTTTTCCCAGATGTCTGGCTCCTCTGCTCTCCCGCTTCCTGTCATGCAAGAATGGGAAGCCATCACTGGTCATCACCTTTTGGAAAGATATGGCATGACTGAGGTAAGTGGTCTGTTTATTATTACAAAGTGCACAGCATATTAGTTTTACAATATTCTCATTTTTAGTGGTTTTGTTGTCTTAGTTTGTCATGGCAATATCAAATCCCTTAAGAGGTGTGCGGAAGGCAGGGACTGTGGGTAAACCATTTCCTGGGGTGCAGGTTTGTATGCTAAGAAATGGTTTTTTTTTCATGTCCTTCACAGTCCTTTTCCTCAGCAACATCTTCTTTTGTACTTTCGTTAGGTCAAAATTGCAGAAGATCAGAATGATACAACTGGCGTGGGTGAGCTCTGCATCAGAAGTCCTTCCATGTTTAAGGAATATTGGAAACTTCCTCAGGTGCTGCCTGTCTTCTTTTCATGTTATTCTTCCCTTAGTGGCTATCCCCAATTTTATTTTCTTCTTTCAACATATTTTTCTATTCAGGACAATATGGACGAGTTATGCTACTATTATAGCTAAACCTGTTTTATATTTTCAAAGATGTCTGCAATGTGATGTTCCATATACTTATTTCTCTACCTTTCTAATCAAGAAAGATGTTGTATCTTCTCTGAATATGGAATTGAAAAAACATAGCTGATAGAAATTATTTCGTGTTGAATTACTTGTCTCCTTGCAGATGTAGAGATTTTGTATGGCATTTAAGAATTCAACTGTCCAAGCTTCATTATAATAGTCATTCTGCAGATGCCTTGACCAAGTCCAGCTCACATTGTTTCCTGAATCTTAGAGTTTCATTAGGTTCATTTCAGAGTTCAACTATATCATAGAAATGTTCAACATTCATAAAGGAATTTCTGTACTGTTCTTGCTGTTTCCATGATTGTAGATGTGGCACTAAATATTGTCTGTATAAATGTGATCCTAATTTCACAGATGAAAGCCATATAATTAGTCCTGCTTTTGACCAATTTATGATGTTGATTTACATCATTTGACTGCTTATAAACTGGCTTAGATAACTAGATTATGCTCTTCATGTTCAATTCCATTTCTTTGAATGTTTGGGGCAGGAATATCTTTTACAAGAAACACTCATTTTTTTTGAACTTTTTCTTATGGTATTACTTTATAGTGCATCTGATGATTATTGGAGTTTTATGCTATATTAGTGTCTACAGTCCATTTAATGATTGATAAAAATTGAACATTTAGAGCAATGGAGTTGTAATTAGATTTTAACCAGGTTTGCTAATTTGTGATTATCCTGCAGGTAACTGAGGATTCATTTACTGAGGATGGCTTCTTCAGGACTGGGGATGCTGGTAAAATAGATGAAGATGGTTACTACATCATTTTGGGACGTAAGGAGATTTAAATTCCTTTATACATTGACGCTTACCAATGCTTTCCTTTTCCTCTTCTTTTTCCTTTATTTGCACAAGATGAACACTTTTATCCCCTTTTAATGCTGCATATTGTACATGGCACAGTTTGACTATTCTTACAATATGCAATGCCTAACATGGTCATTATTTGGTACTGCTGCTTGGTTCCTATCTAATTAGAATGGCTGGTCTTCAACTTTCTTTCTTTTGTCCCCAGCCAATTTGGATATGCTTTTTAGCTTTAGATAAATTACAGGGTTCGGTTCCATATCTTTCTTCTCATTCAAGTTGTCCTTCAATCCATTGAAAATGGCCATAGAATTTATGATTAACTAACAGTTGATTTCTATGTTGGCAATCCACTAATACCAGATATATTGCTAATTATATCTCCAAAGCAATCCACTAATACCAGATATATTACTAATTATATCTCCAAACTATTATATTAACAAAGTTATAGTGCCCCTTCCCACATACATGTGTGGATATATGTTATAGTTCTATAGCGAAGATGCCAGCTTCTGCTGTTGAATTTCATGTAGTTCTTTTCTAGATCTTAATCTTCTCCACATATCCTTTGTTTACTAATCAATATTTGCTTCTAGACAACTCTTGAGACAATGATCTGCCTGTTAATGGTTTTGAAAGGTCATGTGCTGCCCTCAAACATGTATTAGAAGAGTAGCATGCAATTTCAAGAATGTGTGCAACATTCTTTCTTCCTTCTTGTTAATATAAACTTTAGCATTACTGTCTTGGGGGTGGGGGTGGGGTTATCAAATTGGAGAGTGTTCTTAGCAATATTTGTCTATCTATCATTTGTTTTGTTAGTTACTCCCTGATGTCATTGAGGAAGCCTGCTATTTTGTTGATTGTGCCATAAACACTGAAAAACGAGTTTGCACCACAATGGCTTAGAATATAAGAAAGAGTTCTGCTGCACCTATCCTTTCAAGTGAAGCTCATAAGGCTTTAATGTTTCATACAGGTACAAGTGCAGATATCATGAAAGTTGGGGGATACAAATTATCTGCATTAGAAATTGAATCGGCACTTTTGGAGGTAATTAGTTTTCATCCTCCATTTTGATTCTTTGGTCGTAAACAGACTCTACTGTAGATCTGTCTGTCTCTCAATTGTTTTATGCGTAGAGAAGAAATATACAATATGTTCTAAGAAGGGGGAAATTTTGTAACCACAAATTCCTTATGTTATACAGCACCCAGTTGTGGCAGAATGTTGTGTTTTGGGTTTGCCTGACAAAACCTACGGAGATGCTGTGTGTGCGATCATTGTGCCAGAGGAAGCAGCAAAGAGAAAACAAGAGGAGTCATCAAAGCCTGCTGTAAGCTTGGAAGAACTACGCGAGTGGGCTAAAGACAAACTTGCACCATACAAGGTATTGCAACAGACATCTTTCATTTCTCACATTTCTAAGGAAGTATTTGGAGTTCCAATTTGTTGGAGAAATTCTCTCTTTGGTCATGGCCGCAATATGTGGGTCTTTATTTGGAATGATGAAAAACTGAAATCTCACTAGTTTTCAAGCTTGTTGAATTATTTTACTGGTGGACAGTAAGGCTGCATTTGAAACCTCAATAAAGCTCAAGAGAGCCTATTTATGCATCATTAGGCTCGCTAGAAGTCACTACCAAGTGCCTATTATCTTCCATGACACGAAGCCTTACCAGAAGCTTAGTTTAGAAGAGCTTCATTAACCTATTCCGATATGTCAAAAGCTGTAAGCTTCAATGCTTTTCTCAGCATATGCTGGATAAACACAGCCAGTGCTCTTTTATCCTTTCTATTAAAGGTTTAGATTTTCCAAACAATCTTTTTTCTTCTTTTTCCTCTTGAAATCCAGGTCGTTCAATATCAGTATTCTTTTCAGGTTTCCTGTTATCTTAGTTTTGCTGTTGTTGCTTTCATAGTCGTGCATCAAGAACTTGTTCTTCATGAGTTCATATATCCATGTAGCTCTTTGTATGATTCATCAAATGCTAAAAACAATATTTGACCTTTCCCAACTCATAACTGACATTTTCTCATGCATTTTTCCAGCTACCTACTCGATTGTTTCTGTGGGAATCACTGCCCCGTAATGCTATGGGAAAGGTGCATTTCTTTCATACTGTTCCTAGACATTTTGCCCATATGCCTCCCCACACGAGTTTTTTCGCGCAACTAATTACCACCTTTTCTTGTCAATTTAGGTAAACAAAAAGGAGTTGAAGAAAGTTCTTGCGGCTGAATAATAAATTTGCTTGTTGTAAGTCCAAAGCATTAGATGTATGGAGCATTCCACACAATACACATCTATATAGAGTTAGACTGAAAAATGCAAACATCTGTCCTTGAAACACGTATGAGACAAAAAAATAAAATAAAAAGCAATCAATTGTTCAGGCTATTGCATTGCATCTGTTGCTGGTAGTTTATATGATGTAGGTCGGGTTAGTGAGCAATTATGCTATATGCTATTCTACCTTCTGTAGAGCCAAAATCTCCCCAAGAACATGTGTCTGGATGATATTCAATAAAATATCCGATCTATTTACTACAACAGCTATAATGTGGATATCAGATGTCGTTTTCATTCATTTAAACTTTTTCTACAATTAATTAAAATGCTACAGTAGGTTTAGCAGGCAGATGTGTAGGCTCACAGTTATTTACATTGTGCTTTTTTTAAGCGACATCTTTAAATCAAATTAATTATATATCATTCGAGATTAAATTTTTGTGATTTTAAGAACTTATTCTTTCTACTGATATAATATATCTAGAGAAGTTTGATGAATTTTATTGTGCAGATACTAAAATTAAAACTCTAGTGAAGAGAACACACACACATCTATGCATGAAAAACTTAATTTAAAGGCTAGAGCTAAGTCAATATTGGTGGAAAGAGAATCTTAGAACAGTCCCACCTTGCCTTGGGTATCTAGTAGCCCTTTCCTCAATCAAAGTCTAGCAGTGGACGAACCAGCTGCTCTCGCTTTCCGGCTTAGCCTACCTTATCTTCTATCCCCCTGGTGTACGAAAGCAGCTAGGAGCACCACCTACACTTGCGCACAACTAAAGCAAAGGGGTGCTTGTACGCTCTCTGTTTTGTGGTGCCCCTAGTGCAGCGCTCGAACAAGCCCTCTGATCCTGAGGTGATGGTGAGGGTGTGGTGCCTATCAAAATCACAAAAGGTGCAAAACCAGATCCGCGTCAAATGAAAAGTGTCTTGGCATTGGCCGATTCCGTTGCTGAAAACTGCTTGTACATGCCATGCTAAGAAAGAAGGCTTATAAGCTGGTGCTGCATAAGCAACGGTGCTTGATACCCTTTCTCTATATAAGCATAACGCTCACTAGATCTTGTGTGAGCATAACATTCACATAGGCAAAACGCAAAATACACTTGCTGGGATATATATAGCGAGGGACATGCATGATTTTGGGGGTTTAGAGAGAGATTGCAAAGTTTTTTTATGCAACATTTGGTTTTGCTATGGTGGTATTGTTGCAATGCACTTCGGCACGAATGCGGGAGACGGCATGGGTTAAGTCCGTTCCACAGCAAGATGGTGGCGGCTCAGGCATGCATCACCTGGGCTAATGGCCGAAACTTCATGGTCGGGGATATCCTATGTAAGACGACTTCCACTACTGCCCTCCTCTCTCATTTCTTCACCCACACATGTTTCATGGTGATATTTAATGTCGAAGGTTTAATTTGTTTCTTCTTTTTTTTCCCCTTTTATCTTCTGGCTTTCAATTTCACCGCTAACATCCACGATAATTTCTGAGTTTCAAAAGGATATTTTAATGCATGAACAACTTCAAATTTACTGAAGTCATAATTACTACTTAGCTTTACTCGTAGCTTGATTGATGATGGCTACTATTACTTGTACAGTTGGCCTCAACAAAAGTAACCCCAAAAAAAATTAATTAGTTAGATTTTAGGTTTATTTTTCAAAAATCATGAATTTAAATATTATAAACCTTAAAACTACTAAAAACTTATATTGTTATTGATTTCACAAATCATAAGATTAATTAAAGAGTGTATAAATTAACTTGAATATTCATATTAATAAAAAACAGTAGAAGTTAGCTATTGTTATGTTGTTTTATTAGTCACATTAGCATTTTGACGTGACTTTTGAAAGTTATTATATATTTTTATTTAAATTTTAATATTTTTTAATTATTACATATATAATATAAAAATAATAATATTTATAATAAATTATTCATCAAAATTCAATTCAAATTGTTTTTTATTCTTAAAATTTCTAAATAGAATTTGAATATGATTTCATCCCATTTATTTTTTTTAGCTTTCAGTCACAATATTATTTTGATAATTGTTTTTGTTAACTTACTTTAACAATCATATAATGTTTGTTTTCAATGGAGACAATGATTCTAGTTAAAAATAAATAAATAAAAACCTTGTATTTGTTATGATAAATAAGAAACATATTAATAAAGAATTTATCTTGATTTTTTTCCCTTTCAAAATGATTATATTTTTGGATTTATTACCAAAACTAAAAATAATTCTCTAAGACATCAATATTTTCTATTTACATTTAAAAAAAATTATGGACACCAACACCTTAATGCTAGCATACAGACTAGACTAATGTGAATATATACAGGCTTTTAGTTATTGTTTTAATTAATTCTTGTTTCATTAAATTCATTAGCTTATTGTAAGTTGTACTAATTATTTTGGCATCATTATGGGTTTTCCCTTTTATTAATTAATTAATTAACAAAACACTAAAACACTAAAGGATAAGGATGTGAATAAATAATTTTATCTACACCTATAAAATACTATTTATTTAAATACTATTGTGTTTTTTTATTTATTTTTTTATCTTAATTTTACTCTTCAACAACTCAATTTTTATTTTGTTGGGTTATATATTGATTTCATGAATTTTATTTTGGTTTTTTTCTTGATTTTAACTTTTAATATTAGATATGTTGAAAATAAGGCTTCATAGTTTTTTTATTTAATTTTTATAAATTTATCTCAATCTTATAATTCATGGTGTAAATTTAATAGGTTAAATTAGGTTGGCTCAAGAAGTGTTTTTTAATATCCTTTTCAAATTAATTTTGAATTTTTTTATTTAGTTTTTATTTTAAATTTTATTCTTTAATATTAAGTTATTATGGTAATTGTGCCTTGTATTTTTTTTTTAAATTTTTGTTGGATTATATAGTCTTATGGATTTCATTTTTTTTCCCTCATTTTAAACACTCAACATTAAATATATTTAAAAGTAGGGTTTTTTTATTTTTTATTTATTTGCGTTCTATGAATTTATCACAATCTTATGATCTATGTCACAAGTTTAATAGAATAATCAGGGTTAGTTTGTGTCATTTTTTCCTTTTTTTCTAATTGATTTTTTTTATTTTATCTTTTAACATTGAATTGGTTGAAATATGAGCTTCATAATTTTTTTTATTTACTTTCTATGAGGTTATAATTATACCCTTAAAAAACTACAAGAGCAGGGGTGTTGTGCGCATGCATAGTATTGAATGGTGGGTTTTCTTCTTGATTTGAAGGGTTTTGAAATTAATGATAAAATTATGATTTTAAAAGAGTCATTATCTACTATTGTTGTCATCAAATAACTTAATGATTTGTGAGAGTTTGAGTAAATAAACTAATGGTGCAAGAAAAATATGCATAATCCTCAATGCAGTCTACCTATAGTAAATTATATTGTTGATTAGTTGTTTCTTATGTTATATTTCTATTTGATGGTCTTATTTAAGATTTAAAACAAATCTTTCTTTATGAAAACATTTCTATCCTATCGAGCTATATCATAATTAATGTTATACCCTTAAATAATAAAATTTATAAATAATTTCTAATATTTATCATTATTAATTCATTTAATTTGATATAAAAGTATACATTATACATTAAAGTTGATATCTTCATATTAATAGTAGCATTTATATCCTGAATACTAGAAGAGGCAAGTCAACTAATTAAAATATCGTTTCAATGCTATAAAAAAAACTGATTATATATATTTTTTCACTTTGGCAAATAAAGATCATTAGTGGCAAATTGAGAAACAACTGGAAAAGCTATTGACAACTACAGGCCCATCATGATTTAAGTATGTTTGGCACTGTATTTTAAAAATATTTTTTTTAAATTTTTTTTTATTTTGAGTTAATATGTTTTTGATGGTTTTAAAATATTTTGATGTGTTGATCTCAAAATTATTATTTTTTAAATAAAAAAATATTATTTATATATTTTTTAAATAAAAAAATACTTTAAAAAACAACCACAAACACACTCTTAAACACACACTAAACTCTTCATTGTAAACAGGCTTGCACAAAGCAACCGAGAATTGCTTTCTGCAAAGATGTAGTGTTAACAAGATCTGAATGGGTTTTATATAAGAAGTAAAGTGTGTTTTAATATTACTGAATATTTAATATCTACAGTCGGTAGTAGAGCTAGAGTTTTTTCAATGAGGGGGCAAATTATTAATGAATATTATATTATATAGATATGCATTAAAAATCAATTCAAAATATATCTACTAATTCATATCAATTAAAATTAATTCAAAAATATTTTTAAACTGAAAAAACTTACATTATAATTGTTCTCTTCGAGTTTTCATATTTTGTAATCGCTTCATAATAACTTCATTATCAATCTTATCGAAGACATCTTTCTCAATGTCTACAACTAAACTATCATCCATCCACTTATCTCCTATCCTATTCCGCAATCTACTCTTGATAATATGCATAGTAGAAAAAACTCTCTTCACTGTAGGAGTTGCAACTGGTAGAAGTAATGACAATTTGATAAGCATATATACTAATGGAAATATCAAATTCTTCTTTGTTTTTACTATTTTCTCTACAAGACTAACAATACCTTCAATACCAAAAGACTCATCATCACCACGTAGATCAATAATATACGTATCAAGTTGGTCACTAAGTACCATAAGATCCACTATAGAGAATTCACTAAGATAAAAAAGAGCAAGACAAATAAGTTTTTCTTTGTTGAAAGCAGAGAAAAAGTTACTTAGGTTTAAACATGTCACACAAAGAAGTAACTTTATACTCGTCTTAGTAAAATAATCATCCAACTCAGTAAGTTACATGTCAATGATATTGTTAAACAATTCATAACGAAAATGGTGTAGGTTTGTAATCCCTTGAGATTTTTACCTTGAACGCCCACGAAACTTGTACTCATCATCCATGTTTAGAATATCAATATCATGTTTGATGCAAAAAGATGACATTTCTTCAAGTAAAGATTCTCGATCATTCTCTCTTATTATTTTGAATTGTTCCTTTGATATTTTCAATAAACTCATAGCATTTTCTATGTCTTGATCTTTTCTTTGTAATGCTTGTGAGAACTCATTAGTAACTGCTAGTATCTTTCTCAAACAATGAAGCATGAATACAAAATTAAATAATTTCATAATATCTGTTAAAACAACTGCTTCTGTTCTTTGTTCTGAGTTCATCCCATTCTTCCTTATAATCTCAAGCATACCAAGAATTGATGAAAACATTGCAAGTAGATGAATAATTGTAAAATAGTGGGAACCTCAACGAGTATCATCATACCTTCTAAGAGAAGTTTTTTGATTCAAGCCTCGTCCACTAGAAATTTCTCCATTTTCAAGTCCTTCAATAATTCTAGCATATTGTTTTTCTCTAATCACCTCTATTCTTTTACATGATGCTCTAACTATGTTTATAATACTAAAAATAAAATTGAAGACATCTCCAACTTCATTATGCTTCTTTGTAACAGCCATAAGAGTTAATTGAAGTCTGTGAGCAAAACAATGTACATAAAATGCATTTGGATTGCTATTTAGAATAAATGCTTTCAAGCCATTGAATTCATCGTTGAATGCTAAGAAAATGTTCAATTATATGTCCATTGTTGTCTACATATCATAGAACAACAACCATTCATTTATTGATTGATACATCTCGTGACTCATCAATTAAAATTGAAAATAATGAGTCACCTAAATCTTTGATAATCACATTTGTAATCTTTTATGTAACAGCTTGAGTAATGTCTTTTTGAATATCTGGAGAAGCCAATTTGTTATGTCTAGGAGCTTCACTAAAAGTAACTTTTTAATAGCTTCATTATTTTTAGAAAGAAAATGCAAGAGCTTTAGATAATTTCCTAGATTGCTTGAACATTCACTTTCATCGTGGCCACGAAATGGAAGCTTTTAGTGTAATAAAAAACAAACACACTCTATTGAAGCATTTAATCGAGTTCAATAATTATTTTGACTCTTTACTGTCTGCTCAGATAACAAAGTAATAATACTTTATTTTTCATTTATCAAATTTTCACATCTTATCCAAGCTGCATTATGACAACTATTAGACTTTTCAATATGAAAATCAAATATTTCCTTCTCTTTTTTTTTTTTTCTAATTTGAAAACCCTTCACCTAAACAAATCAACACCCCCTTTTTAACTTGAAGAGATAACAATACAAGTAAAAGGCAACATCTTTGGCTATGTTGTACTCTAACTATGTTGGGTAAACACCAAACCAAGCCGGATTAAAGCGTCATTGTATTGATATATTTCCAAATTATTTTTGAGAAAAATCACAGTGTGAAGGTTGATAAGGACTTTTTTGCAAATAAGCTTTTCGGATTGCATCCCTATCATTTATATGGTATTCATAAATTGGTCTTCTTAAACCAGGGTCGGCAAGGAGAGTGTCAGGGTTGATTTCAATATGACTTTTCTTTGAACTTAATTGAGTTACATGAATTGAAGCTTTGATTGACTCTTCATCCTCAAACGATTTATGCTTGAAATATTTGTTTAGTGACATGTTAATTTAATATGAACCTACTGGATTTTTTTTATCATCATTAGTGTCTACATAATAATTAACACAACTATACAATAATTCATTGTTAAACAAAAACTAGTTGAGTTACATAATAATTCTAAATCTTTCATATGAAATTCATAGCAAAACACACATTAATTCATCAAAATCAAAACCCATTTCAATTCATATAGATATGCATATGATAAGTATGTTGATTAAATTATACTTAATTATTTTTAGATATTTAATTAAGGAGCAATGCCTAGTGCATGTGTAAGAGGAACAATTCGTGAAAAACATGTTTTTTACTTAATATTTTACTTACAAACAAGTCATGTGAAAATATTAAATTTCAATAAACTACTTTATCAATGCAAGAGATGTCAATAATAGTGGTTTTGCATGAATATTAATTTATTCCTTAATAATAAGAAAAGAAACATTTAATTGATTAAATTAGTAGATTTAAACATTTATTTTGAACATATTCATATCAAAACCCCTAAATTATCATAAACCCTAATATTTTAGTAACTAATTATAAAAGAATAAAATTAAAATTAAACAATGAAATAAATAGAAAAATAAAAAAAATTACTTAAGTATAAAGCAAAAAGCAAAAAAAATTAATTACTTAGTTATACTTAATGAGAAATTTGCATACTAGAGAGGTAGAGAATAGTAGCCCATAAAAAAAAAGAAAAAAAAAAGCAACACAACAACTCATAAAAAGAACAAAGCGGCAAAGGTAAAGAATAAAAAATAATCTTTGTCAATAAGGAGATTGCATATTTTTAAGGTTGTAACATTGATTTGATATAGAAATAAAAGAGAAAAGAGAAAAGAGAAAAAAATTATGAATGAGTTATGCATATATATTATATTATATATCAAAAGGAAAATTTTATTGAATGAATTGTGTATATATATTATATTATATTATGTTAATATATAAGTCAACAAATATAAACAATAACAATTTCTCTTTTCCTTTCCCCTGCAACAATAATTTCCTAAATTAATATATTAATATTAAAAAAAAGCTATGGGGGCAATTGCCCCTTTTTGTTTTTTAGTGGCTCCGTCACTATCTACAATTTATTTCAAAAGTAAAACTACCATGTAAACAAACAAATAATCACTCAACATTAATAGCTATCCATGCATTGATTAATTTTACTGTTGATATCTCTAGTAAAAAACACTAAGGCAACTCCCATTTAACCTAATAAAAAGTAACAATAATGGATGACAAGAAAATATCCAAGCCATTAATTTGATGGAGCCTAATGATAGCTTTTGAAGGAAATGATTGTATTTTTTTTAATAAAAAATATGATTTATATAGTATATTATATTGTTTCTTATGTTACTAATTGATTTTGTTATATTTCAATTGTTGAGTAATTTTCGTTGGCAAATTTAGTTCCTCATTGTTGGAAAATAAGCTAATCTCTTTTTGAATTTCATAAATCATGGGATTCATAAAATAAAGATTTTAAAAAATAATTATTAAGGATATGATATCATTAAACTTCTCAACTTTTAAAGAGATCCTCCCTGAAAAGTTATAGGGTTTTGTTTATAGTAAAAAACAAACAAAAGATAATGATATTTTATTATAATATATACAATCATTACATCACAACAAATAATTTCATAATCAACAATGATTAATTAAAGTAATCTTATGCTTTTTTTAAATAAGATTTTAAATTCTAGCCTTATACATATAAAATATATAATAATTAAAAGAAAAGAGTTTTATATTTTAGTAAGCTACCAAAGCTTGACTAGATTAACCAGTGTCTAGTAAGTTTTTTTAATGCCAAAATTTATAGTAGCAAACCGCAATTTACCATAGCAGCTCCAATTATACAATATACTAATAGTGTCTCTATTACTGTTTACCCAAACTCAAAACATTGTGGATTGGAGTAGTGTAATGGTAGCCCAACCCTTGTCACAAAGAGTTGCAAGTGCAGTGGAGAAGAAGTAGGTTGGTCTTTATCACTGGAATGCATTTGACATTAAAGAGATGGATGAGAAGAAAATGATCAGTTTAAATTTTGGCAAGGCTGCCTTGGATGTCAGCATGGATGAGAAGAAAATGATCACTTTAAATTTTGGCAAGGCTGCCTTAGATGTTAGCTAAGCCAACGACTCCACTTGATGACTTCTAGAGCATGAACTGACCTGCCTTTACACTGGGTAAACCTGAGCATCACGTGGTGTTAGATGCCCTTACCTTGGGCAGAAGCCAATATATGCCTCCATGTTGAGGACATTTGGCGCCTAGGCTGCTTGCCCATGCGTAGGGCAAACCACACACTATATGGCATTAGGGTTGGCTTATTAAGGGCGTTTGGCCAGACCTATGCGCCACATAATAAGACTTGACACTTGAGTTGTCTGCTTTTATGCTAGGCTAGACTTGAGCACCACGTGATGCTGGGGTTAGCTTTCCCTGGCTCGGGTGGGAGCCAGGCTCGTGCCCTCACTTAGGGATACCTAGCGTTTGGGCTGCCTACCTTTGCACATGGTAGACCAACACTTTATGCAGTATTGAAGTTGGCTTGCCAAGGGCGCATAACTAGACTCGTGTCCCAGGTTGCGCCAAATGATGAGATTTAGTGGTTCAGCTGCCTGCTCTTGTGTCAGGTCAAACTCAAGAGCTATATGGTGTTGAAGTTGACTTTCCTTTCCCTAAGCAAAAGGAGCCATGCCTACACCTCTCTGGTGGGAACACTTAATGCTTAGGTTGCTTGTGCTTGTGTAAGGTTAAATCTGCACACCACATAGTGTTGAGGTATACCCCCTACTCCTAGGACTACTGGCTCTGTGTTAGGATTTAATTTTCTTAGGTTTTTTTGTCAGGATCCAGAGTTATTAGGTTTTGAGTTTTTATATATAATTATTTTTCTTATAAATATAATTATTTTTATTATAGTTAAAAGTATTAATATCAAACATATTATAATTTGTGTTCTAAATATTATTTAGTCGATTGTAATAAAAATGGTAATATATATACCTTACATAATAGTATTGTTGATATTAATATTTTGAATTATAATAAAAATATAATATTTATAATACAAATAATATTATTTTTAATATTAATACTTTTATTTATAACAATAAAAAAATATTTATACTGCAAATAATAATATTATACCACAAATAATACTATTTTTAGTAGTAATACTTTAATGATAATAAAAATAATAGTGTTTGTACCACAAATAATAATATTTTTTTAATATTAATACTTGGAAATACAATAAAAATAAATACTAATACTTTTAATTATAATAAAAATCAAAATATTTGTACTGCAAATAATAATATTCATACTACAAATAATAATATTTTTGATATTCATGCTTAAACTATTATAGAAATATTAATATTTATAACACAATAATAATATTTTTAATATTAATACCTTTAAATATAATAAAAATAATAATATTTATAATGTTTGGGTTGCCCGTCCTCTGTATTGGATCAAATCCAACCACCATATGACTTTGGGGTTAACTTGTCTTGCTCTTGGTGTGAGCCAAACCCACCTCCTAACGTGAGGACACCGAGCTCCCCTAATGCGAGGACACTGAGCTCTTGGACCACTAGCTCTTGTGCCGAGTTTGACCCGAATGCCATATGACATTGGGCTAACTTGCCAAAGATGCATAACCAGACTCATGAGCCACATAGCGAACCCATATCTTGGGATGCCCTGCTTGTACACTTGCAGCAGGACCAATGGTAATGTTCTATTGTAAGGATTCTATTCACTTGGATCTTGCACCAAGATCTAATAGTAATGAATCCAGCGCTAGATCTAATATAGCTGGTCCAACGCAAAGCCGAATAGCAATGGGTCTTGTACATATGATCAAAGTCTAATGAAACCTGTTTTAAAATTTAATTCGCTTGGGTTTTGCCTGCACCTAAATAATTTGTATTATAAATATTTTTTAATTTTTTTAAGATAATAATATATGTTATAAATATTATTATTTCTCTAATAATTCAAAGTGTTCATTTAAAAATTATTATTATTTTTGTTATAAATATTGTTATTTTTATTATAGCTTAAAATATTAATATAAAAAATATTATTATTTATGTTGTAAAATTCTTAATATAATTATTTATGTTATAAGTATTATTATTTTTATTATAATTAATAGTATGAATATTAAAAATACTATCATTAAAAATATTATCATTTTATTATAATTAATATTATTAATAAAATAATTAATAAATTTAAAAATAAGATTATTATTAATATTAAAAAATATTATTTTTTATATTATAAACTTTTACAGTATTTTTTTATAAAAATAAAAATAAACGGGCCGCGTAGCGCAATATCCAGCTAGTATATGCTAACACAATAAATTGGTTTGCTATATAATTTGGTCCAATTACTTCAATTTTTGTTCTTCGAATCAAACAAGTCAGGAATACTTTGAAAGTTGCCATTAGAATTGCAACTCATATGTGGCAAGGAATTTTAACTAAATATTTCATAATAAGGTTTCTGAATGTGCAGACGATCCCATGGTGTTTTCACTTTTCATTTGATGGGCAATCTTGTATGACGCTTGCAACTCCAGTCTGAGCCACCAACAGGTGCAGTCAAGCTTATAAGATTGGATGGGCTTGTGAAGACGACGGCGGACTAATCTATGCCGGAAATTGTCTTCTTGATCAGGGGCACGACGGTTCTCCTTGAACGGACCTGACCTCGATTAGTAGGACAAATCCAATCTTCAATTTCACCAACCCAGCTTTTCAAACATCCTGGATTCCAACCATCTAGGTGGTGATCAAGTGACAAGAACTTAGGATCAAGGGGTTTGCTTCCTCTGTGGTCTCAGGTTCGAGTCCTTGGTTGCTCATATGATGGCCACTGGAGGCTTACATGGTCGTTAACTTCAGGGCCTGTGGGATTAGTCATGGTGCGCGAAAGCTGGCCCGGACACCCACGTTAATCTAAAAATAAAAAAAAAACATCCTGATTCCACAGACACATCAATGTATCATGGCTAAGCTTCAATTTGAGACAGAAAATCTGGTTTTTATCATTTGTAAAGATTAAATATTGACCCAATAATTTCATATCCTCACAAGATTTTTGTGTTTGATTTGTGTTGAGAGAGAGAGAGAAAGAGATTATCAATTGAAAAAGGAGAAGATCAAATATATATATATATATATTCAATATAAATGGGGTTATTTATTATATTTTTTTTTCATTTAAAAATACAATAAATAATATTTTTTATTTTTTAAAATTTATTTTTAACATATAAATATTATAATAATACAAAATAAAAAAATAAAAAAAATTTAAAATTCTTTTAAAAACAATTTAATGAAAAAAAAAAAAAAACAAGCGCGTTCTTTGCTTTCCCAGGATCATGATTTCTTTTCCAGCCGGCCCAAAGGCAAAACAAAACCCTCCCACTTCTCTTCTACCACAGTAGCGTCGTTGCTTCCTCTTTCACTGTCCAATGATTGCTTCTGCTTCCTCTATGCAGATTAATGCGCTGCATCCAATCAAACCCATGTTTCTTCTTAAACCTGCCTCCCTGAGACCAAGCAGAATCAGGTGTGCCGCTGCCACCACCAAGCAAGCCAAACGCTACTCCATCACTCTTCTCCCTGGCGATGGCATTGGTCCCGAAGTCATCTCTGTCGCTAAAAACGTACTCATCCTTGCTGGGTCTCTTGAAGGTTAACACCTGCTAGCCGCGCTTCGACTTCCCTCTTTGACTTTCTGTTTGAAGAAAATTGAAACTTTAATCTTTATTAATTCACCATTATGTACACTTTTATTAATGTACTTATTGGGTTAAAGGAGTCATCAATGCAGATTTTTCCTGTCACTTCTTTATGTATTGAGATTTATAGCACTTTTTAATGACCTGTTGGATATTATGCTTAGTTGGGTTTCAACTGGTTTCTAGTTGAATCAGTGGTTGATTATTAGTCTTAAAGTAGTCCATCAGATGTTTATTGCTTCTTAAAAGAGATTGGGTTATCAAGTTCAATGTCTATGTGTATGTATCGGGTTTCTGATAAAATGAAGTAGAAGAAAAGAGATAAAAATTAAAGTTTGATGTCTATGTCTGTGTGGACCGGGTTGCTGATAAAATGAAGTTGAATGACATAGATTAAATGTAAAGAAATGTCTTGTTATTAGGATTATTTGAGACTGGTAAATTATTTTTTTACGCGTCTTAACCAGTTTAGTCTTGATTGTTTGTTTTCTTTTTTATCCTACTTTTTTTAACAGAATATTTTGCTAGGCCATGGTTTAGGGTTTTCCCTAATTAAGTGTATTATTGCATATGTCAGGGATTGAATTTAACTTTCAAGAAATGCCTATGGGTGGATCTGCTTTGGATCTGGTTGGAGTTCCATTGCCAGATGAAACCCTTTTGGCAGCGAAGAAATCTGATGCAGTTCTTCTTGGAGCCATTGGAGGGTGCTGATCTCTTTTTAAATTATCTCTTTTAGCTTTCATTTTTCTTATTGTTGTTAAATTATTGCTTTGCTCTGTTATTTGTTGGCTTGAAGGTACAAATGGGATAAAAATGAAAAACATCTGAAGCCAGAGACTGGACTGCTTCAGCTTAGAGAAGGTCTTGAGGTCTTTGCGAATTTGAGGCCAGCAACTGTTTTGCCACAGGTAGCATTTTATTAGATATGATTTTAATTTACTTTTTTTTTTTGCTTCGTATTGCACTGGCATGTTTGTGATTCTATCACTTCTAAGTGAAGCATGTTTAAGTTCTTGTCTTCCGCATGTGTTCTTAAGGGCATAACTAATATTTCCCATAAAAAACAGACTTTTGATTTACAGAATTCATTGATGGCAACTGGCTTGTTTCGGAAATAAATATACAAAAAGTGTTTGTTTGCTTGTTTGTCCCTTTTGCCTTTTGTGTGGGTGAGAAAGTTTTACATTAATCTGGAGTAGTGTTTGTTTGTCCCTTTTGCCTTTTGTTTGGGTGAGAGATCTTACAGTAATCTGGAGTACGATGTAGTTTTGTAAAAAGGAGGCTAGGCACATCAATATATGAAGTGGAAGTATGCTTCATTGTTAAATAACCACTCTTTCAAGGTCTTTAATGTATATGATCAGTCTTGTCTCCAGAAAAGATAATCTTTGGCACCAGTCATTTTGTTTTATAAATTTTACTAGAATATCAGATGATAAAGTCCTCCTTTTCTTTCTAAACCCTTTTTTGGATGATTAAGAGTTAATCTGCAACTTCATATCTGGGGAATGAATTCATGCCTTATTGGATGTGAAACATTTGAGAAAAAATAAAGACTGGCTTACCTTTAGGCCCCTTGGAACTGTCTAATGTTGCATTTGTTATAAAAGAAAAATGGAATTAATGGATAGCTATGAGAGATGGTATTGTATGCCTGACCCCATTTAGAATCTGACACTGTATCCTGTGCTTTTTTCAGCTAGTGGATGCTTCAACTTTAAAGAAGGAGGTAGCTGAAGGTGTTGATTTAATGGTTGTAAGAGAGCTTACTGGAGGTAAGTGTTCTTTGAACTTTATCAGAATCACACAGATTGGCTCTTTATCATTTTGTCTGGTAAACATGCAACTTATTTTGTTGTTGGAAATAGGTATTTATTTTGGGAAGCCAAGGGGTTTCGGCACCAATGAAGATGGTGAAGAGATAGGCTTCAATACCGAGGTGTATGCTACATATGAGGTAGATTTCTGATACACTTCTCTTACTGGTAAAGTTAATTAACGCCTGGTTTTATATCCCATTTTAAGCCCATATATAACGATTTACTATTTACTTTCATGTTTTTCCTTTTCCTTTTCCTTTTGCTGAGTTTTTCAATTTTCAGGCTGTAGATCATGACATTTGGGTAACAGTTTAGTTAATACCAGCTATAGATCTGATATATTTACTGATGCTTATGTCAAATTGTAAATAACTGTGATTTTTCTATCTGTATCTCCATTGCCTAAAATATATTTGTTGATGATTTTTTTTTCTCCTAAGCATTTTTGAGTTGATCTGCGTAGAGATATCAGATCATCATTTCACATTGGAAAACTAACAGGTTGCGAACTGATGTCTGTCTCTGGTATCTGAAATGTTACAAAGGCTAGTTGTGGTGGCCCTTCCAAATTAAGTTCAATTTGCAAATAAGTTTGAAGGGTATTGATAGTAACAGTCTTTTCATACTTTAATTTGAAAAGTCTGTGGTATGTGATGTGCATCTACTTTCCTTTTTATTAGTAAATGAAACAAAGATTTGAAATACATTTTGCTCGGGCCTGGCATGTATACAATGCAGTTCATCATTTAGGTCCCTTTGAAAGGTTTTTGTTTAATAGGTGCCCTTGTATATAGGCATGCAAACATGTATGTATTGTATATGCACATATTATGTATGTGCTTGCTCAATCTACTGGCAAGATGCGTTGTCTGGATTTATCCACCTGTTTTGTTGAATGATGGTATGTCAAGCCACTACATCAATGAATATTAAGATTTGAATCTCCCTATTTTTTTCCCCATTCAGAGTGAATTCTTGCCTCATAAATAATATCATTTGTTGAAAGTTGATGCCTCTTTCTTATCCTGTCCAGCAGCTTCTTCTGAATTTTGCATAAATGATTGGCTAATATGAAAAACAATCTTGAACCAGGTTGATCGTATTGCACGTGTTGCATTTGAGACTGCTAGGAAGCGACATGGAAAACTTTGCTCAGTTGACAAAGCAAATGTCTTGGAGGTATATGACAGTCTACTGTTTTCTTCTTTTATATATATATATATATATATTAATTTCATCTTGGACACTGAAATTTGGTGTAACACATGGGACTTGAAAACTTTGGCTATTGTTTTTATGTTCTAAGCAAATTGCAACATTTTTGGAGCCAAATCAATATCTCTGTTTGCAAACCACAAGTCTGTTTGCTTTCATAAAAAGTCCCCCCCATCACTTTTCAGTTAGTTTAGGGCTGTTGAATCTATTAGCTTGATTTCCTGTGCTATAAGGGTATCAACATTGTTATCAAGAAGTTAATTGGAGAATTCTCATTTTTCTAAGCATAAAATGATGGGTGTTAGTATCAGTTAGTAACCCAACCAAGAGTGAAGATAACAGGTTTGTTATAAGTCAAAACATTTAAAAGATCAACAGGGTTTGGTAAAAGCAAAAACTTTAAAAGACCAAGAACATCATAACTATAATAAGACTTCCAAAATTTTTAATTTTTATGCATCCAAGTATTATTTACTAAAAGGCTATTATAATTATCTATATAGGAAAACTAGAAAACCCTAATAATTCTGAATAGAAAAAATAAAATAGGAAAACTAAATAGAAAAATTATTTTCTCGGAATAGGACAATAAAATTCCTAAAGTGAATAAGAAGAAATTAAAATAACCAAGGAAAATTTTTATTTTTCCATAAGAGCTCATGCATCAGTTGGCCGACACATCTTTAGAGTAGTTCCTTTTTTCTTTTATCATATTTTTTTTTTAATGGCTTGGCCCTTGTTTGGAATGAGGTATTGGGGAATATGCTAGAATCTCAACTCTGCTTTGAAAAATCATGGAGGACAGTGCTCTTGCCAAAGTATGGTTATGATTGCAATGCAGTCTCAAGCACATTGTAGTTAATGGTCATCATGTTGTATAATATTCATGCGCGCGCTATGTCCAGAAGATTATTATATGCTGAAATTGTTGTTTAGGGAGCTTGGAAAAACTCTATTAATCTAGTTTGATGTTTGATTCTTAAACCAATATGATTGTCACCAAAGTTCAACAACCCACTTCATGAAATGGTTGTCATATCCATCGATGCTACTTTGGGTTATGTATTACAATATTGAGCTTACAAGTCTGGGTTAGTTATAATTTCCAGTTACAAGACTTGAACTTTTGACATTTTACTCTTATTTCAGACATTTATGGAATTTTGTTACCTTTATTGGTTTAGCAAAGCACGCACCAAATTTTTTTTATTTATAATTTTATGCTCATGCAACCTGTTTTCAAAGTGTTTGCTTTTGCTGTTAATCATCTTTATTATTTTTGTAAAAACAAAATTTTGAGTCAACCTGACACATTTTTGGCACAGCGATGATGTTTGTGTTTCGATCTATGGTATAGTAATTTGCAATATCCTTTTTGGCACTAATTAGTGAATTGGAATTGCATCTTTTTTTCAATTGGAATGTTCATCTCTGTAGTTAACATGCAAAAATATGCTACAAACAGTAATTAGTGTGCTGTTGTTTCAAAAAAATTTCAGGCATCAATGTTTTGGAGAAAACGAGTGATCGCTATAGCGGCAGAATATCCTGATGTTGAGCTTTCACACATGTATGTTGATAATGCCGCAATGCAGCTTGTCCGCAATCCAAAACAGGTTTTCCTTTAGAACCAACTGGCATTAACTCTGCACTTTCATTTGATGCTCTTTGAACAAGTTTGGAAAGTAAAGTTGAACTGATGATAACTGGCAGCCTTACAATGTTTGACAATGACATTGCAGTTTGACACAATAGTGACGAACAACATATTTGGCGATATACTATCTGATGAGGCATCAATGATTACTGGAAGTATTGGGATGCTTCCATCTGCTAGTCTTGGTTCATCAGTATGGAAAATCACTTGAATCTTCTTTTTAATTAATCCAAAGTTTTGGTCGCATTCTGAAGAATTTATTGCAGTGCCCTTCATTTCCCTTTCTGAAGAAATTTTAGTGTTCCTTTTACATGACAAAACATTAAACCTAATTTTTATTTTGAAAATGGTACAGGGACCTGGACTTTTTGAACCAATACATGGTTCTGCTCCTGACATTGCTAACCAGGTTGAGTTCATTCTTCTCTCTAATAATACATCTTGCTATTATTCAATTACTTTATGCTAAAAGAAAATTGTGAATTTGCTTTTGCAACCCTTATGAGTTGAAGTTTAAATGCTGAGTTTATTTATATCATTTTGTTTTTTAAAAGAAGCAAGAAAACAAAAGGAAATAGAAAAAGAGAAATGAAGTAAAGAAAGAAAAGTAAGAAATGATAGCAGGTGAACGTAACTCTTAATTTGGAGTGTTATGGTCTTATATGTAGGAATTCTTAATTTGGAGTGTTATGGTCTTATATGTAGGATAAGGCCAACCCTTTGGCAACTGTCCTGAGTGCTGCAATGCTTTTGAAGTATGGTCTGGGGGAAGAAAATGCTGCCAAGAGAATTGAGAATGCAGTCTTGGATACCCTGAATAAGGGTTTTCGAACGGGTGATATTTACTCAGCTGGAAATGTATGTGCCTTCATCTCCATTCCATTGCTTTTATTATGCAGCTGGGGGTTTGTTTACTGAAAATTAACTAGAAATGCAACTGATTGCAAGTTTAACACCCTCACAACAAAAATGGCTGAGGTGCCTATTTTCAACAAAAGCGGCTGCCGATATTAATTATAGGAAAATTTTAATCATGACAAGTTCTTTCGACCTTGGCCCCTAAAAAGTTCTTAAAAAATGCATTTTTATGATTACAATATATATATAGCACCTTCTTTTCTGATCTATGTAACTTTTGTACAGAAATTAGTAGGATGCAAGGAAATGGGTGAAGAGGTGCTGAAATCAGTAGACTCCCAAGTTGCTGCTGCTGTTTGAATTAAATCGGTGAGCACCAAATGACAGATACTTGTTCTTGACGTTTTCCTCGTATTGTGATTGATTTTAAGCCATAAACACTTGTGCAGTAATTGGGAAAATATGCTTCAATTTGTAGGCTCTCAGATATGTGCGGCTATTTGAACTGGATCCATGTTAGATCCAACTAAGAGCTCTCAGCATGGTCACATCATCATTTGTTATCCAAGAGGATTTTCTAGGCTCCAAATAACATGCTATTTCCAAAGTTTCTGTTTGGTTTGCTAATTGCATCGTTTTTATCCCTTAGCCAAGCTACACTTTTAGCTCGAGTAGAAAATAGATATGAGGTAAAGACAGCATGACATGGAGGTCGTCTCCCATTGAGATATTTTTTACATCTTGATTGAGGTTTGTTGTGACATGAATATCATATCTACGGAAAAATAAAGTAAAATTCTAGAAGGCATTGTGTGTTTACTGTTGAGCGGACATTGTTCATAGACTCAAAAAACGTTGTGGACATGCTATGCATTTTTTAACAATTCATTTTGGTCTCAAAAAACATTGTGGACATACTATGTATTTTTTAACAGTTCATTTTGATCCTCAAATTTTTATTTTATGCAATTTAATTGTAATTAAAGGCCAATTGCAATTGAATTCTTAGTTGAGGGTGAAATTGGAAGTAAGAGAACCCAAATAAAAAATACACTTGTTTCATTGGTCTTTGAAAATGATGCAATTTGTACAATTTAGTTCCTCAAATTTTTAAAAAATCAATTTTGTTATATAAGTTTATTTGTGTTATTTTTTATTTCTTGTTTAGAGAAAGAGAGAGAGAGAAAGAAGGGTTACAAATTCTAGCTATGATAGAAAAGTTGTTCACTCTAGTATTGGTCAACAAAATTGGTTTTTGTTTGATTCTAGAAAGTTGTTCACTCTACTTTTGGTCACCAAAATTGGTTTTTTATTGTTTCATTTTCTGGTTATTATGGTGATTAAAATTTGGATTTTTGGATGACATGTAGTCTTTATTTTTTTTTAAAAAAATATGGGCAGATGATAAGAAGTTCATTTATTTTTTAAAAAATTAATAAAATAAAAACAAGTTTGGATCTATGATCGTATGAATTTATAATATAAAAATATTAGTGGAGATAAAATTAGATATTTATATGCAAAGTGTAAGAATAAAAAATCATAAAGATGTTTTGATGATGTATCTATTTAAAAAAAATAATTGTTAAGAAATACTTATGTTGGTTTATGTTGTTTTGCACATGTGCAAAACCTTGTGTTTTTTTTTATGAAATCATAGAAGAAATGATAGTTGACTTGATTTCTAATTCTAGCATCATAGTTAGAATTTTTTTTTCCCCATTAATATGGCTTAATTTAAATATTTATAAATAAATTTATATTTAATTTATTAAAATATAATTCTAAAACTTTTGGTATGCGAACTTCTCACTTTTCTTTTTTCTTTTCTCAAAACATGTATACAAGTCGACCAAACCTCTTTAATGTTAATTTTAATTTTTTTATTTAATTGAATTCTAAATGAGTTTCTTTAATAACAAGAGTTTAAATCCTATTAGGGTTAATGTTTAGTTAAAAATCAAGGATTGAGTGATCATTTTTTACTCTAAAGCTTGTGATTCCATGAATTTTTTTTTTTACATATAAATAAAAATATATAAAATAGAAAGATTAAAGATAAGCTAGTATAAAATTAAAACTACAAATATGATAAAAATCAAGCATAACTAAGACTTGTATTGAAACACATTTGAAAATTTTATCAATAAGTCTTAAACTAAGACTTTACCATCAAAATGATGCACTATGATTCTATTCACTTCATACGAGGATATGTCATATGCTTCATAGTTTTTAAAAGATATAAATAATCTTTACAATCTAAGAATAATTAAAAAATATTTTAACTTTTTGTATGTTATCAATGTTATTTCTTTATTTACTATTAAGTTTCTATTGAGTATGTTAATAGGTTTTGCACTCGATAAAACTTTTATACAAATCATTATATAATATGAAAAAGTTTGAATAAATATTAATTTTTTCACATTCTAGGATAAGTGATTCCGTCATAGATTTTACAACATAGAAGTTATTTTTCACTTTATTCCCTTTAAATAACATGCTTTTTGCTCATTTTAGGATATTAGCATAACTGGTTTCACTTAATTTATAATTTAACTCGATGACAAACACTTGTTTAATAACTTATAATTTACTTTGAATTCTACATCTATTTCATAATAATTCATCATAATCTTTTAAAAGTTTAAAAAACTCAATTGCATCTTCATTTTGTTTTTCATCTAAAGGGATATTACATGAATCTTCACCTGAATAATCACAATTCATTCTCATTGCAATTATTAACATATTTTTATAAGGATTATTGTTATCATTTGTAAACCCATGTTTGTTGATATAACTAGAAGTTAAGCCAATCATTATTTTTTCCATGATTTTGTAAGGAACACATAGATCTATGTGTGCAAACCAATATAAATATTTCTTAATGAATATTTTTTTAAGTAGATACATTGTCATAACACCTTTATAATGAAATTTTTTATTCTTATATTTTGCATATAAATATCTAATTTTATCTCCTTTAATATTCTTCATATTATAAAGTTCAAAATTAATAAAACTCTCAATACTTTCAAGATAATTTTACTTATATAACCCTTCAAAAGAATCTCGATACATCTAATAATGATCATCCATTACTTATAAAACTTGTATAAAATATTAATGATAATATTTATTAATAATGTAACTATCAATTCAAAATTCAACTTTTTATTTAAAATGAATTCATAATCCAATAACTAATTATTATTTCTATATAAATTCAATTTGATGTCAAAATGTGAATTAAACAATAAAATGAACAAGAAATAATTGGTACCTAACTAATTATCCATTGTTTGTTCAATTTAGACTTAGTCAACCTAAAATAATACCTTTTAATTATTATTATCAATTTCTTTAAATTTTCAACTTGATAATAAAAATGACAAAATATAATTTGTTCTTTGAATAACCCATTATTTCTACAATTACAAACTTAATTTCATCAAATGAAATCTTCTTCAAATCCCAAATAAATCATAACATACAAATCATATATAAATACAATAAAATTTTCTATGAAAAAGCTACAAAACACTTAAATATTCAAGCAAACTACAAAGAATTTCAAAAAATTAACCTAATACATAAATGATTTTTTTAAAAAAATAGATAGGTTTGCTTACTTAATATAACAAAACTTTAGAAGAAATTGAATAAAAAAAATGAATGTTGGCTTTATTGGTAGTCTTAGATCGATGCTGATGGTTTAAGGTGATTAGATTTGTTAAGATGATGTCCTGATTTTAAAGTTTTATTTGATTTGATTTTCTTAAAATAATATTCATTGAAAAATATTAATATGTTAAATTTCTGACTGTGTAATTAATGATTTTTTTTTTATTTTTTTAATTAATTTTTATTTGAAATTATCAATGAAACAAATTTCATTTACAATTATTGATGAAAAAAATTGATTGTTATTCATGTCGGAATTAAAGTATCAAAATATGGTGGTAGTGCTGACGTTATTATCTGCTAATTTTTGAATGAGAGTACCTTGGAATTTGCATTCTTTCTTATTCTCTCTTGGTTTATATTCTAATAGACTGATATTGTGATTTGCATGTGTGATATTTATTATGTTAGGATGCAGATGGAAACTGACATCTTAGAGCCATGACAACTTTTTTTTTAGATTAACGTGAGTGTTCGGGCCAGCTTGCGCGCACCACGACTTATCTTACAGGCCCTGAAGTTAACAACCATATAAGCCTCTAGTGGCCATCATATGAACAACCAAGGACTTGAACCTGATACCACAGAAGAAGCAAAACCTTTAGTCCCAAATTCTTACCACTTGGCCATCACGTAGGTGGTTAAGCCATGACAACTTTGATAGATAATGTGGGTGCTGCTGCTATTTACTCCTTTGGTGGTCATATCATAGCATCTACTTATTTCAACATTTATTTTTGGATATGTTTGGAATTGTAGTGGTTTAAAATATTTTATTTAAAAATTTATAAAAATATATTTTTATTTTTTTTAAATTATTTTTTATTTGAAAATAAAAAAAATTTAAATATAAAAATTCAAAATTTTTAGAAATGAGATTTCTCAAACATTTAATAATTCACTTTTTTTTTTTTATCTATAAGACTCTTTCTTTTAAACTTAAAAGTTTTAGAGCTTTTTCCATGTAAACCTTCAATGGATACCATTGCCTCTTTTCCCATCCTTTCACTCCTTGTATCTCCAAAAAAGCTGGAAAATTACAAAATATATGGTACTTATTTTATCTATAAAAATTATTAAATTAATTAGACAATTTAGTGTACATATTTAGTTTATATTCTTGTACTATTATAAAAAATATAATAATTTTGTAATCATTATAAAAGCTAGTGTTTTTATTAAGAAAATATCTAAACCGAATACAATTCTAATATTTATACTAATTATACTTAAACAAAAACTAGTGTAAAATACTTGTTGAATCTCTCATAATAAATATGTAAAGTTATTGTTATTTTTGAGGATTAATTATCTATTCTTAAAGATTTATTACTTTTTATTTGATGTTAATAAAATCTTCTATGATTCTAAAAACACTATTTTATTTATATGCATTTCAAAACAATGTCTAATAAATTAAAATGAATTATATAACTTGGTAAACATTCTACAAGAACTGAATTTAAACTTAATAACTGAACTTGAACTCTAGATCATGAAGATAACAAAAAACCTAAACAAAGCTTGAAACAAGGAGTATGCTGGAAGATGGGGTGGAAAAGAAGTAAAAATTTTTATAGAAATGTTTACAAAAATAGTACAAAAAAATCAACTAGAGATACTTCTTTTCAACTCCTTTTTATATAGAATTTTAAAAATCAAAATCGAGATAATTCCTTCCATTATAAGTTTTGATTAGCCTTCATGAAATCATAGTTAAACTTTAATATTTTTTTGCTTTAAATAAGATTTTTTAAACTAAAAAAAATTAATTAGATTCTTATATTCATGAGTTGGACAAACAAATGAGATAATTCTTCATAAACAGATCCAAGCTGAAATTTAAAATGATAAAAAATAATATTTTAAAACTAGATCTAGGTTGAGCTTGCACATGTATGAGTTTAAATATAAATTTTATTTTGCTCAAGACTTTTGCACTCTAAAATCTTGAAGTATTTTTTCTGGTCTGATTTGAATTTTTTTCATTCTCAATCAATTAAAAAAAAACGATAGATGTTTTTAAAGGGTTTTAAATTTTTTCATAACATTTTAATCAAGAGTTTTTAAAGATTAATTTCTTATTATTCACTTACAATTTATTTAAATAATGTTTAAAACTTTATTCTAGAGATTAAATCCCAGCAAAGTTTTAACTTCAAAAATAAATATATCTCATTTTTTTAATCTGGTTTAAAATATAATGATTAATTAATCATATTTTAAACAAAATTCCCAACAACTTCACCCAAGAAGGGCCCTGGTCTCATCTTCGAAACTGTAGAAGGAAATTCTATCAGTGCGACAAAAGCTAGAAACTTTTATTACTTTGGAGAAGTAGGTTAGAGTGAAAACAATATAATGCGTGTTCCTCCAGTTCTTCTCTCTTATTCACTACTGGCAGGCAGAAGTTGAATTAGAGGCAAAGGTTTTAGAGGACATAGGACGGATTACATCAGTGGTCATTGAGGCTACAGAGAAAAGTACCGGTGAACTTGTTGCTCTGAGCAAGCAATGGACGGCCTCGCATAATAATACAAATACGGCCAGCAAGCTGACTTTAGACAAGTTACAACTGATTTGCATTTTTTTTGCGCTTTCCAATCAAGAGAATTTAGCTTAATTAGGTGGGAAGAAACCATGTTAGTATCTTGCCATTTTGTTATTATTGGCATGAACCTCTCCAAGTCTTCAAGAGGTTTCAGCTCATTAAAGATTTCAATTGTAGCAATGCATTATCTGTTATCTATATGACAAGAAAAACCTCTTTCATTTTCCCTCTAAGATCTTTCAATTTTTAATTTCAACTTGAAGAGTAATACATGTCCAGCTGCCTTCATTTGTACGAAAAGATTATCAATTATGAAAGGCATTTCTTCCATTGAGTTGAGCATATTGCAAATGTTGTGGCACTATCTAGACTATCTGTACAAAGTTCTCTCTCAGCTTTTAAACTTGTACGGACAGCTCATTCAAATATATTGGCAGCATTCAAGGACAGTTTTTTCTTATTCTTTCAGGCTCAGTCTGCCGCTTTGTAATTCTCGAGTGAGTTGGTGTTACATATTATACTACAATTCCTTTTCAAAACATTATTGGCAGCCCAAGCAGGTGATGAAATGATGGTTGGTAGAAGTGGACCGGCATAAAACTCAGCGATGATGGTTGAGTTGGTAGATGCAGACACAAGTTAGTGCTTGAGTATCTTAAGTGCCAAATGATCTTGCACTGGTAAGGAAGAACATGATCATTATACTAGCTGCAACACCACTCAGTGGTCCTGCTAGTACGTTGTTAGTCTGTTGAGACTGCCTTCCTTTAACATGCTGTACTATTCTAATCACTCGAGCAGAAAACTTGATTAGTTTTAATAGAAAACAAAAAAAAAAGAACAAAGAAGAAGAAGGAGAAGAAGAAACGAGAGCTCTTTACAGTTTCCTCACTAGTCCATAAAATCTCCCCTTTTAGTAGGTGTTACTATCATGAATTCTAAGATGTTTTCTAGAAATATGAGTGTTAGGAATATAACTATTTAAATGTGATATTGAATATAAAAATTATTATTCACGTTGGTATTTGATGAAGTTTAAGTCAAGAAAATTATGATTTCCAAGTAAAACAATAAATCTAATAACAAATTACATAATGTGTAATTACTTTGGTATTAGATGTAGAAGGGAATTGCATTTTTAATCTTACAAGTAAAATCCTCGGATATATCAAATTCTTGGAAATTTAAGAATTCTTAGCTTACCAAATACAAAAACATTCGATATCTAAACATTTTTTCGACTAATGTTGAATGCCTTGACAAGAAATACTGTCACTTAGCTGGGTTTTGATTACCCTGATATTTCTATTGTAATATAATCATAGAGTAATTGGGCTTAAAGCCTATGGTGGCTTGGAGGTCCAGTGATGATGAAAATCAGTGTCTATCAGTTGAAAAAGAATAAAATAAAAATAAAAAATCAAGGGGACACCGGAAAGTGGGTACCTTTATTTCCTACAGATATGACAGGGACATATTACAATGATAATTGGAGAATGTCATAATCAGAGAGAGGGCCTACTCCTCAGTGTGACACTGATAACTCCGCTTTTTCTTTTGATTAATCTTCAAAATGGTCAGTACAGATACAGGAGGAGACGTGGATCAGGAGTGGCTCCATGAATTGTCAATTTTTTTCACCAGTATGTGGCTGTGAGAAGCATACCACGCAACTGTTCTGTTTTTCCTGCTTTCATCAATTTTGATAATAGGTCTCGCAAGATTCAACAACGAGGACTCGTAGAGCCTACGAGTTACAACTCGTTTCATGCCAGTATCATTTCTCAGTTAAAACATCTTGAGTTCAGACACCTTCTTCATAATAGGAAGAAGAAAAAAGATAACGATTGCTAGCTACACCATGAACGTGGGGTGTGAGTCATGATTGATAGATGCCACTGGGACAGAACAATAGTCTTGGAAAGGTGGCCATGTTGTATTGATTTTCAAGTGGGGGAATTATGCACAAATGAAGATCAAATTCAATCATTCAATTCAAGACACTGCATTTCTTTGATATAAAAGATAAGGTACATGCATGTTCAAGTATGGTAAGACAGGATTATAAAGAGTACACTTATACACACAGGAAATATATATATATATCATGCTAATTGCAAAAATGATAATAAGTCCTAACCACTATCACACCATGTACGTATGTATACATTTCATCACTTCAATCACACCAACAATACTGAAAACAAATCAAGCCAGTTCTTCTAAACTTCAGGGATAACTCATCTCCATGATCGACGCCTTATACTTCGTCTTTAACAATAGCTCCTATATTAGATAATTCTTCCTCCTTAAAGCCATTCCCCTCATCACTGACTTTTATTACTCGCTCCACACAAGGTCCGTACGCCCAGCTACACACTAGAAAATATAGCAAATTAACAAAACTCATTATGGCAAGAAGCCAGTAGTAGTTATCATAATGACCCTTGTTAATGTTATTTGAAACCCAGCTCTCTTTGCCTCCTCTTGAAGTGAGCTTATCAACTGCGCTTAGTATAGCACTTGCTAACAAGTTTGCCACAGCCATTCCTAATCCGAATAGAGCAGCTGCAATACTAGACATGCTCTTAGGGAACTCCGAGTAATAAAACTCTGTTTGGCCTATTGCGTTGAAGGCTTCTGCCAATCCATTCAAGCAATGTTGCGGCACAAGCCACATTGCAGACATATCCAATACCGCATGAGCATTGTTCAAATACCCTTCCCGGATTGCTTTCCTTCGCCGAATGCTCTCAACTATCGCGGAAACTACCATGGCCATGCAGGAGAGAAATAGACCAATTCCCATCCTTAGTTTAGCACCTAACTGCACTGGCTTGCCCTTAATTTTAGATGCCAAGGGAAGGATAGCGCGATCATAGAGGATAACCCATGTTGCCAGAGAGATGATTGTGAACATACCGAAAGAGCCAGCTGGGATTTGAAAGCTGGAAGAAATGTGTCGGTCCATGGAACTTGCTTGAAGCAATTGAAAAGTGCTTTGGCTAATGTTTATGGATATCATTATCCCAGTGGACCACAATGGGATGACTTTAAGAAGCGCCTTGAGTTCTTCAACTTGCTCTATTGTGCATAGACTCCATGGATTTGATGCCGGTACATCTGAGGCTGTATCTTGTTCAGGATTTCTGATGATGCAAGCCTTGTTCAAGAACCTAGTAGCATTAAATTTTATAAAAACATAAATGCTTCATTCATGCGCAAAAACGAAAGGCTAATTAACAGGATGATGACATGATTATACCTTAGTTTGGTGGTTGGCGCAATAAGCTTTGAGTCCCTCTTGTGATGGTACCAACCATCAGAGTCTCTGGGCGGGAATGCGAGTTTTCTGTTCTTGTAAGCAACAACAGGCACTTGTATGAAGCCAGTGAACAAGCTTTTACTTGGTTTTTGCTTTACGTAAAATGGAGAAGCAAAGAAGAACAACAACGCAGATAGAAACATAAGGATTGCAGGAACTCCAAATCCTACTTTCCAGCCAAGATGATCTTGAACATAAACTATAGCCGTCAGAGAAATCAAGACAGAAATTGCTGCCGAGGCATAGTACCACCCAAAGAAGCTCTCCAAGACCCTTTCATTTTTCGGGTTAGATTTGTTGTCCAATTGATCAGCACCAAATGCTATGGAACATGGTCTAACCCCACCAGCTCCAATGGACATCAATGCGAAGGAGGACAACAGCAGAGTCATCTGGCCTGTTGTTGGGGTTTTACAGCTTCTAGTTGTCATGTCACAGGGAGGAGGCCTAACTTTGGGAACCATTGCTGTTAACCACAGCAGGATCATTCCCTGAATCATCCAAAACTTGTGCTCATTTAGTGGTAATAATACTAATAAGCACATGATATCTGAATTGGTCATATTGAGTGCATTTTAGAAATGTTGTCCATGTTGAGAACAGCTTCAACTGTAACTAATCCAGGGTCTGAGACAATATGCAATCTTAATTAATTAATGCAGGCACACAAATCTTTAGCAACCTGCTCATAAATAAAACCTTTTTAATTCATAAAAAAAATGAAATTATGTTCAACAAAAGCTAGGTGCGGTGAAGGTGACCACCAAGCTATAGCACCTTTGCTCATCTTGGCAGAATTTTCTATTTTTCCTTTTCCTATCATCTGTCTGTCTTCCCTTAAAAAGATGTCCCTTTTGGGTTCACTATTTTCTCGACCCAAAATTCCCAAAAACACTATGATTCCAGAAAAAAAAAGAACCCCCCCACTCGCCACCCTTTTTATTTTGGGCTCAATAGAGACGGCAGAATCCCAAAATTTATAGGCCTACTGGCCAAACCCACCATGATCTAAGTTCGGCACAGCCAGCCCAAGGCTGGTCCCCCATCCTAGCTAGATCAATAAACTGTATCGATGTCTACCTTTACTGTTTACACTTCCTTACATAGAGCAAAGTTTGAATTCCTTCTCAACTTGCAGTTTGCATTATTCATAAACCATGCTGTTTTTTTTTTAAATTTTTTTTTTCTCATACAACTTCCAAGCACACTTTATCCACGTAAGAATCACATGATGATGATGCGAGGCAACTGTGCTATTTTTGTAAGAAAGCTTCTAACTTTGGATGCCAACAAGGTCAAGGTGCATACCTAATCACATGACCTGCCTGTACGCGCACACATGATATCAGAAACAAGAAGACATCCTCCCTTGTCTAATTATATTCTATCTTATCAACTTTATGGTGGGGCTGAGCATTTCAATTAATTAAGATCCCAATTTTGCTTAAAGCAGTCGTGAAGAGATTAATCTCTTGGAAAATAAAATAAGTCTTTCAGAGAACAAGCTAAAATAAATCTTTAGGTACATTTATGAATATATTATGGAGACATGGTATCAGAATATCTGTAAAGTACTGCTACGAAGTCTATAACCAAGAGCAGCAATTTAGTGGAACCTCTAGTTGTTCATAAGTAAGCAAGCAAAACAAGAATGTGATGCAAATCCACTTTTAAGAGATCCAAGACAGCAATGAAAGCATCTAGCATCTTTTAAGCTTTAACACCAATCATGCTATCTCACTTTTAAATAATTGATGATATTGACCCAGAGAATGAAAGGGATCGGGAAAAAAAAAAAACATCATGAAAAGAGAAAAAAGTACCAAGAGACTGGAGATGGAACCCAGGCCAATGGTGAGGAAGCGACCTAAGTATGAATCAGAGATTACAGCTCCCAAAATTGGCATGAAATTTGTACCAGCAGTCCAGAGGAAGAGGATGTTGGTCCCCTTCGCTACTCCCACGCTGTAATCTCTCATCAGGTACAGTATCATGTTTGGTATCAATCCATAGCTTGCTACCTTCTCAAATGCCTCATTCGCTGTCAGCAGTAAAATCCAAAACCCAAGATTCAAAGACTAATAATTAAACGTCATGAAAGTTCATCCAGTAAACTTCAAACCCTCAACAGATTCACCAGAAAACGTACCAATAATGAATGGCATGGTAATGAGACCACCCTTTGAATGTTTGGGGGTAGTGTGCTGGTCGGTCATTTCCCCTTGGCTTGACAAGGGCTCTTCCATGTTCTTCTCCATTGTTGAAGTGCTCTAGCTTGCTCTCTTTCTTTCTCTCTTTCCCTCCCTCCCTCAAAGAAGTCAGTCCGTAGAGGGAGTGATTTATAACATCTCGTGTCCCCATGGGCTTCATAGTTTATAATAGCCTGGGGAGTTTGTACAAAGAAAATAGATGACTTTGCAAGTGAGTTGTGAGTCGTGACAGCTGAAATGACTAGCCGGGCCTACACGATATATCCAATACTATGAAAAAGGTCGAAATCCGAAAAACATTATAATATTTGTAGATCGTAATTATTACTACAGTCGAAGCGCGTGGCTTCTTGTAGAAAACTAATACTTTTTCTTATTTATTGGAAATTATTTTTAAAAAACAATAAATTTTAGAAAAATAAATTTTAAAAAATAAATTTTTTTCTGATATTTAAAATTTTAATAAAAAATAAATTATAAAATATTTTTTAATATTTCATTATATAAAAAAATAAGTTGAAAAATACTTTATTAATGCTTTATTTTTATTTTATTAAATTAATGAGAAACAAATTTTACAAATTAAAAAGTTGAATGAGAATAAAATTAAATAAAAATAATTTTATAAATTATTTAAAATAAAATAAATAATAATCAAAATAATAACAATCAAATTTAAAAAATAAAAAAAATAAAAGATGAAGAAATTAAAATAATAATAATCAATATTTTATAAATTATTTCAAATAAAATAAATAACAATCAAAAGAATGAGAATTAAATTTAATAGATAAAATTTTTTAATAAAAAATGATAAGAAAAAACAAATAATAATTATAAATATAAAAATCAAAGTTAATATAAAAATTAAATTTTAAAAAATAAATATTCAAAACAAAAAATATATAACAATTAAAAATTTAAAGATCAAATTTGATATAATCAGTAAATAATATAATATTTATAAAGTTTTCACAATTTTAAAAAATATTTTACGTTTAAATTTTACATGAAAATATTTTATTGAAAATCAAATCAATTTTTTTTACTAAAATTATTTTTTATTAACTAATTTTTATAATAATAAATAAATATAAAAAATTATTTCTTAAAAATTATTTTTTTAAAAACAAACACAATCTAATCTTATCAGGAAAAGGTAAGCAATTCTCTAAGCAAGATAATAATTGAAAAGCAAACATGCCACGATACTAGCTAGCTAGCACCTTTTTGCTTGCGGGCTTCATACAGTTCATTACATCTTTATCACAGTCTTTCAGAGGATAATTTCACAACTTTTACAAATAATTAATAATAAATAAAGCACTGAAACTCAAACAAAATATAAAATGAAAGGTACAGCCAATCATAATACCCTTTAGGGATATCGTGTGGCAGGCTGCAATGCAGGCAGTGGGCAGATGGTCCACGCTGCCTTTTGCTTTTACTTGTTAGCCAAATCAAGTCAGCAATCAGCATTAGCACAGAGTGTGCAGTCCCTTTTCCCTCTAGATGTGGCTCGACTACTGGATCCGCACAGAAGACACTTCTAACATATGGGGTAACTGGAAAGCAGTCGTCGGCTTGCTGCTTTCTTAAAGAATCAGTCCCATTCCTTCAGGATAAAATTCCATATTGAAAAGAAATGACAAAAAAGAGAGGAGTTTATATAAAATGAATCCACAATCCCTTGGCTGGGTTGGAGATGGTGACCATTCCTCAGGCACCAAAATTCAATGTAGGCATGGAGGTGCATGCATGTTCTGTGGTTTTTGAAGGGAAAGGGGGAGCAGAGTTCAACATTTTAATTGCGGTAAGCATCTAGTTTTACGTAAGAGGATTTATTTCCATTTTAAAGATATGTTATCGATTAAATTTCCCTTATTTTGAGAGGTTACATGTGATCCTTAAAACTGTAACCAATTCGCATCCGAACAAAAACAAATGCAGGTTTTACAAATACATAATCAAAGTAGAATTGAATAAAAGGAGGTTAGGGTAAAACAAAAAAAACATTCAATAATAAACTTAAATTTCGTACTCAGAAAACACTTTAAAAACTCCATTCAAGGACTATAGATGCATTCTAGAGAAGAAATCCAATTCTGTGTTCTCATCTTTAGGACGGAGCTCCACTATATAGGTTCTCTTCAGGGAAAGAGCTTAACTTCATAAACTCGTTTTACATAATATGGTTATTTGTTTTTTAATTTTAATAGGTTCGAACAACTTGTTCGAATTCAATTTTTTTTGTTGAGAAATTTTTAGGATCCAATACGGGTAATTTAATATTTTATATTGATCTAATACATGTTATTTTAAGTAAAATACAATTTAAAATATCATAAGAATGAAATTATACTTTATTTTTTTATAAAAAAACAAGACTCATGAGTTATAAATATATTATGAATTCTTTAAACTTTAGATTTATAATCTTTTTATTCTTAATACTTTCGATGTGTATGTTTTTATGGTCTATTTCACCAAAATATTATTATATTTTTTCTTTCTACAAAGTTAATAATTTAAATATATGAAATCATCACATCCATCAAATAAATTTTTTTATATTAAATTAAGATATCTTTAAGAATGAATCAAATTAATTAAATCAATTAATTAATTAATTATTCAATAACTTTATTTCTAAGCATTTTAAATTTTGAAACTCATCGACGACTTGCTAAACTGACATGTTAAACTAAGAGGTTAAATTATGTAGGGTGGTTAAGACTTTAAGATGAAAAAAAAAATTAATAATTTATAAAGGTTTCAACAATAAATATCTTGCACTCTGGCCCAACTGTCATCGTCAATTGAAAAATTGACAATAGAAAAAGAAAAATAAAAGTAAAAATAAGGAGACTGACCATCAATCACACCCCTTGTATTCACGCACCTACTACTTGTTAAACTAAATCTTGGATATTATATGCTATTAGGCTAACAAAATCTTACCCTTTCACGACATTGTGTAGATAATTTTCATGAACCATCAGATGTTTAGCTTCTTTCTGAAAAAAAAAAAAAAAACATGGATTCTCGTTGATCAAACAATTGACCGTACGACGACGTCAACCAGTCTCAAGCTATAAAAGCCAGTTATGGAAATCCAAGGAGACGTAAGTACCCCTATATGGGAAGAGCTGAAGAGTTGTTGAGAATGGTGCACGCGCAAATGGATTATTATATGTCTGTAAACAGTTAAGCTCATTGTTTTATAGAGATGAACTTATGGCTGTTGCCTGGCCTTGTCAATGTGTGTGTGTAATCTGAAAATCTTTGGCTTGATTCGTAACAAAGAAATATTGAAGCGTCTTATCACCTTTAATGTTTATGGTCTGCGAGCTTTGAAATCTAGCAAGTATTCTGGTATGATTTCTCTAGTCATCAATGCTTTGAGTGCCCTTTTTTAAAGCGCGCAGGTGGTTGAGTAACCAAAAACTATCCATCACGATCAAAGGCTAAGTAAGGGTATCTTTCTTTGTGGCAAGGAATAGAAGAAGAGCCATAAAGGTGGAGTAATTAAAATAAGATGGGTAGCTCTAGGTTGTATATTGCTGGGGCAAATCCACTACACTTTCGAACACAACGCAAGTAATCAAGATGTTTTCCTTTTTTAACCCATGCTAGGTCAAATATACTACTGTTTCAACCATCTAGGTGGTGATCAAGTGGTAAGGACTTGAGATCAAGGGGTTTGATCCATCTGTGATCTCAGGTTCGAGTCCTTGGTTGCTCATATGATGGCTACTGGAGGCTTACATGGTCGTTAACTTCAGGGCCCGTGGAATTAGTCGTGGTGCGTGAAAGCTGGCCCAGACACCCATGTTAATCTAAAAAAAAAATATACTAGTGTTTCATTCTATAATCTTATTTACATGAAAATTAGATTCATAGCAATTAACGTGTGTTGATTTCCAAGTATCATACGTGAGATAAAAACTATAAAATAAAATTATTTAATAGCTCATGAGATTCTGTAATATAGATTTAGAATTGTTTAGAGAGTTATTACAAGAAGATAATTTGATTTTTTTTACTTTAAATAATTTTTTAAAGGATAGATTATCAAAAATCACAAATTATTTATAAAATAAAATTATATACAAATCATTTAATTATTTGGTTTTTAATAGGAGTTATTGGTTATAAATCTTATAAAACTAGGTTTTAATAGAATTAAATATTTTTCTAATAGAATTAAACAACAAACCCAAAGTAACATTTAATTTAAAAAAATAACAATTTTTTTTCATGAAAAAAATTCCAACTACAATATTATCAAAGTAAACAACTCTTCAAATGAAGGGAAAATCCCAAGACCTATCATTAACGAACAAGCAACAACAAGGATTGGTTAGAACAACTTGTAGGACATAGACTCGTATGATTTAAGCAAAATCAGAGACAATGATTACACAACAAATGCCACAAAGATCATGCTCAAACCATTGGTATAAGAAAATAAAAAAATAAGTAAAAAACAAAAAAATATATATATGAAAAAAAAATCCAGAAATACAAAATAAATAAAAATAAATTAAGAAAAATAGTGATGAAAAGAGCATGAAATAAATTGCTTACACAACAAATCTAGCAAAGATCACCCTCAAATTAATCACTGCGCATAAGGGATTGAGTATTGATACAAAATAACCAAAAACAAACTAAGAAAATCAGTGATGAAGAGAGCATGAAATAAATTGAGAATCTTGACCTGAAAAAGGCAAGAATTGAAAAAAATCACATCAAATAGGACATACAAACTAATGAAATGACATTTCTCACTCTCCATTTTTTTTTTTACCTTCCTTTTCTTTCTGCAAGCACTTAAAAAAAAAAAAAAAAAGAGTCTAAAGATTTCCCAACATTATAAATAGAAAGAATCAAAGACCAAAGAATCTAATTTAAAAGTTAGAGATCCACCTTAAATCAGTACTTCACGTCATCTGGTTATAATCATATCTTTGAACAGGTCTCCTACCATCTACATCTTTTTCTACCCTCCCCCTTTCATCCATGTCTTTCACTTGCTAACTGTGGTAAGTATTTAGAAAGAAAAACTCCTCCCTCCCCTTAGAGGTCCCTGGTCCTCATCCTCTCCCTCTCTCTCATCTCGGAAAGGGTGGTAAAAAACTTAGCATGAGCTAGCTTTTATAGCTTTCCATTAGCTGACAGGAGGAAAAGAAGTATAAAAACTTGGTGCTGGAGGGAGAAGCCATGCCGCCTAAAAAAAAAATAAAATCGTGCAGAACTGATCAGAAAATCGAAAATGACCTCCTAGCTAAAACATTTAAGCTTTCAAACGGAATGATGGGAAAAAAATAATGATTATAGTATTAGAATCCATAATATCCTGACTCTGTCCACAGAGAATTTTTACCTTTTTTTTTGTTTTCTTTTTAATGTTGCTCTTTTAATTACTGCTTGTTTATTAAAAAAAAAAACAGAAAGAAAGAGTGCAATAACTCGTCACTGGTTGCTCAAAATAAATTGCCTTCATTAGCAGCCAGTTTTCGAGCAACTTGTTCATGAATTGAACGGTACTTGAATGAAGTTCATAAATAAAATTAAAATTAAAATCAAATATTCTCGACGTTCATATTGTAGCTTACAGAACTGAGGTCTTACAACCAAAATCAAATCAATCATTTTGATCAATTATTCAAAAATAACAAAAATCTTCAAAATCATAAGAGCCCCACCACCAGAAACTTTACTTGATAAAGCACCACCACCATAATGCAAGCCCATAACCATATCAAGTACATTGCTTTTTCAACACTACAAGGCACAAACCCAACAAGCTTGGTAGGGTGATTGGTTCAGTAGCAATGCAATATGTTAAAGCTGCACTTTTCTGTACAAGCTAAAATATGCAATATGTTGGAGCCTTTCATCTGCGTCGTGAGAACTGCCGTCCAAGCTACAATGTACAAGAAGTGATATTTTTTCCCTTTTTCTACTTGAAGCGTGGGCAAACAGGCATGTAAGTCACCATTAGAACTCCAACCTAAGACACGCACGGATGCATGTAGATCTTGGCAATTTAACCAACCTACGTATATCAGGGCTGCATAGATGACAAATTCATTGAAATAATTCCTCTGATATCTTCCAACAGTTTATTCATATCCTTGAGCGTAATGCATCATTATGTGTTATATTTTGATAGAAAACAGTGGTTGGAAAAAATGACGTGTGAATTGGATTGAGGTAAAGCGTAGAGAAAAGAAAGATTTGACCGCTGCACCAACATTATCTAAGAAAATCTGACTCATGTTATGCTGATTCAAACTTCTTGATCCATGACAGCGACGAATATAATAAGCAAACAATTCTACATGTTCTTCGAAATTCATTTTGTTAATGCTTTCATTTCCAAGAAAGTGAAAGCGGTTTCTTGAAGCAAAATGGCGGTGTCCATAAATGAACCCATCTCTAACCAAAACAGTTTCTTCCCTCCTCACCTTTTCATTCAATTAAGAAGAAAAGGCTCCTAATTAATCACTTCATCAATTCAATAAATGTTGCTAAATCCAACTCTTCTGCACGTCAATTTTCTTTGAACCATAGCCTCTCAGGCGGGGTCCAAAAGTTTTATTGTTTTTGAGATGCATTATTGAACAGACATGGGGCCAAGGGAATAACGACATTCATGCCCCTCTATTCAGGCCTTCGCGTGTGGTGCAATGTGGCCCTAGGGCTGCATTTCAATAATTTCATGGAGGAGAGACTGCTATGATAATTTGAAGCCATCACACAGCAGTGACCTCGTTTTGAATTTCTCAAAGAAATTGTGAATTCTACTTCTTTTTTTCCTGTAAATACAATGAAATGCAAGAAGGTTACAGAAAATATAGAATATCATTTGTTTTTCCGCAACAGAAATTCCAAGTCAAGAGTCTTTCTGGACCGAAAACAGCCTTTTATTGTGAAGAAAGTATGATGGTTTTGTGAAACCAAAGTAGAAATGGTTTTTGATAAATTAATCAGCATCTTCTTTCTCCTCTATAATTAGTATGCATAGTACGGGCGTTAGATTGAGACTGGCATAATTTGGGTAGAATTGAAGTGGACAACTTTTGCTTTTCTTTTTTTCTTTCTTTCAAAATTATATGCTAACATGTCCATTAACATTGATGAGCTGATTGAGCTGATTGAGCAGGATCTCTATATGCTAACATGTCCATTAACAGTGATGAGCTGATTGTGGTGGATCTCTGATCATGACTGCTGTTGTTATGATAAAATTGAGATAATTTTATATAAAATAAATTAAAAAAATAAATATATTTATTATTTAAAATTTCTTATAAGATTTTTTTGTTATAAATATTGTAAAAAAAAGCAATTGCTATAATCTATTTTTGGACCCTTCCAAACTTTTTTTTTATTAAAAATTCAAAAAAATATTTTTGAAACACGAGGAGATGGATTTTCAAGTTGTAAAAGACCAAAACATTGGAAGAATAGTTACATAGGGATTTTTTTGACAAGATGAGATGAAGAAAAGAAGAGAATTAAGGTTGAAATCCCAACTTGACTAAAATTAAAAGAATTAATTAAGTTTAAGGACTTAATTAAACTTCTAACAAGTTTAATTAATTTATTTACCTAACTTAGTTAATTAATACATGATGTCATCATAATTTTATAGAGGTTTGATATAAGTCATGAATGATCATTCATGGATATATCGAGATTCACCCCAAGGATTACGAAGGATTGATTATTGTAACGGGGTTTAGGATTTTATTAATTTTGCAACATCTATTTCTAGAAATTTTACTGGAGGCGATATTAGGTGCCTATGCAGGAACTGTCAAAATAAAAAATATCTGCATCCAAATATTATAATGATGCATCTTCTACATAAATGGTTTATGGAGAATTACCAATGTTGGTATGCACATGAAGAAGTATTTGTTAGTAAGAAGAGAATGAGAGAAACGGTGGTTGGGTCAACTTCTAGTGCTATCAACGTGCATGAAGCGGCAAATGACAACATTAATCCTTATAGAAATATGGTTATGAATGTAATAAGAATGAATCAAGATAATGTCACAATTGTAGAAGAAGAACCTAATGTAGATGCAAGTAGGTTTTTTGATTTGTTGAAAGATTTTGACGAACTGTTATGGGATGGTTGCACAAACCATAGTAAATTATTGGCTGTAGCACATATATTCACCATTAAGTCAAATCATAAGTTGAGTGAGGCCGAATATGATAAAATTATTGAATGGGCAAGAAACATTTTACCTTAAGGGAATAGATTGAAAGAGAACTTCTATGTTGTGAAGTTCATGATGAAATCCCTTGGTTTAGGATACTAGAAAATTGACATGTGCCCTGACTTCTACATGTTATACTACCTTAAAAATGCTGAGATGACCGAGTGCATGACATGCGGGCATTCCCATTACAAACCTAGAACTGGTAGGAAAAAGACTCTAATGGCATATAAAAAACTTAGATACTTCCCGATCACACCTAAACTGTAGAGGTTATTCATGTCACTAAGGACTACTAAGCACATGACATAGCACCAAACACATGATGCAGTTAATAGAGTGATGGTGTATCCTTCTGACGGCGAAGCGTGGGAACACTTTAACAGTGTTCATCATCACTTTTCAACTAAATCAAGAAATGTGAGTCTTCGGTTGTGTATAGACGGATTTAACCTATTTAGTTCATTTGTTGCTCCTTATTCTTGTTGGCCGGTCATACTCACAGTTTATAACTTATCACCGGGAATGTGTATAAGGCCAGAGTTCATGTTTTTATCTACTATCATACCCAGTCCAAGCAGCTCGGGGTGGAATATAGATATTTTTCTTCGACCGTTGATTGATGAGTTGTCGTAGTTGTGGTCTTCTGAAGCTCTGACTTATGATATATCAAGGAAATAAAATTTTCTTATAAGGGCAACTTTGATGTGGACTATCAATGATTTTTCAGCTTATGAAATGCTTTTTGGTTGGAGCACACATGAGAAACTTGTATGTACATATTGCATGGAGAAGAACACGACATTCATACTAGCAAATGGCGGTAATTTTTTTTTATTGTCACCATCGCTTTTTGCCACTTAATCATAGGTATAGAAAAAACAGAAAATATTTCTTTGTTGGCAGAGTTGAAAAAAATGTTGTATCCCTGCGTCTTTCTGGTGAAGAATTGCATGATGTTGTATCCGACTATAATGACATTGTGTTTAGCCTTCAAATAGGTAAGTAAAAGTTTCCTGATTTTGTTTTGACTCATAATTGGGTAAAGTGAAATATCTTTTGGGATCTTTCTTATTGGAAGACCAATCTGCTTTGCCATAACCTTGACGTCATGCACATTGAAAAGAATATGTTTGAGAAAATTTTCAACACCGTCATGGATGTAAAGGGGACGATAAAGGACAATAACAAGGCTAGATTGGATATAGTGACATGACTAAAAGATTGATGTTTTCTCCCAAGTGCAGGTCTATCGAAGTAATAAATAGCCTGATAAGACCGAGGTCAAACCATAGATAGGTTAACTATACAAATTATAAACAACAACAACAATAGTAACAACAACAACAACAACAACAATAATAGCAATAATAATAATAATAATAATAATAATAATATTTGTAGTAGTAGTAGCACTAATAATAATAATAATAATAATAATAATAAAGAAGTTGATGAGAACTTTCAGATGAAAGATTAATATAAGGATTAAACAATAATAATAACAAATGTCAAGGTTAGAGGTTCCACTGATGGTATGTCAAACAAGTATAGTATAAACTCTTATTATTCAATTGAAAACCACACACAAAGGAGGTTCTAATCAGATTATAGATTGTTAACATGATTATATTAGTTATCTTATTCGATTAATGCTAATACTTGTAAATCTCGTCAAACATTCATGATTATAACTTATGTTAACAACAAATCAAGCTCCTTTCATAGCTCAGGTGTCGGTTATACCATACAGTATGAACTATGAAACTGCCAAGCATTTGTTGTACCAAGTGTTATATAACATAAATCAAGATTAGTCATTTAACAAGCAAAGTATTAAAGAGTGAACAAGATAACAAATACAAAACATGTTAGTATCAAACATTAAAGTCCATATTAAGTTTACACTATACTTATTCTTACACCATTAGTGTAAACTTTTCACTTTGACATAATAAACTTAACTAAACATAATGAAAGAAAGAAATATAAATAAAAAAAATAAGAAAATAAATAAGATAAAAGTTAACTAAGTAAATAAAAGGAAATGAAAGGCAAAACTTGATATTAATGAAAGCAAAGCATAAACATTACAAAGAATATAAAGAGAGAAAGCAAGAGCATGATCTTGATATGAAAACCAAGATTCTTAAATGCATGGCAAATGCCTTCTTTAATAGGCCAAAATTGGGAACTATTAGTTTGATGACTAATTGATGAGTGGGTGACCAACTCTTGACTTGGTGACAATCTTTATTTTCTCTTGTCTGCCCAAAACGTTATTGATAACGTCATAATTGGAGCCACTGGAAGATGAAAGTTGTGGGAAATTATCTCATCTTTCTTGTATAAAAAATTCAGGTCATTTTGACTTCTAGAACTCTAGATATGGTCTAAACACTATACAGTGCTCGGGCTGGAAGACATATTCAGACTTTTTTGTTGTTGCTACAATTGAGACTTGAAAATGGCCTTTTTAAGTCTTGGGCTCCTATAAAAGTTGTAGGCCTATGTCTTACCTTTCCATTCATATAAAGTAAACCTAAATCTAAGATCTACAGCTCCAAATATGACCCAATTACCAAATAGTATTCCGGTTTGGATTGCACCGACATCTCTTTTCTAAGTTTGACCATCTTTTTATCCTTTCAATTTCAATTCTTAAATTCATCAATCAAACCTTTTATTTATATGATAGACCTGCATTTAAAATAAATATGTATCACAAATTAAAAGTATCTTATATTATTAGATATATTATTATAAAACATGCTTTAATTAAGGAGTTATTGATACTTCAAGTGCAAAATGATGAAATAAAAACTTGATAAAAAATGCACTTTTAAGTACTAATCACCCCCCAACCAACTTATTACTAGTCTCTAGTAATCAAAGCGTTAAAATAAAAAAACAATTTGCAAATTTTACAAAGCAAGGTATTCATCATTCAACTTCCATTAATCTATCCAGATAAACAAACTCTCATTAAATTTATATATCTGCTCAATACCTCTTAACAAGATATTAATTAACTTTTTTTTGTGCTCAATATATCAACACATAATTATGGGGCTTTTCTTGGAAGAAAACAAATTTTTTGTTTTAATGTTTAAGGTTAACTTCCTTCAGTTGAGATTATTATTATTATTTTTATTTTCTTTTTAAATGTATATACATATAACTTAAAATATCATGCATCTTTAACCCATGTAAGGAGCTTTTGACTAATAGCTCCCAGACCAGTTAGTCGTAGGGCATTAGGTGTTGAGACACCCCTATAAGCTTAGTAACTCAGGTCGCAGATACTGATATGTAGATAGTGTAATGTTTGATTCCCTTAAGGTTTTCTCCTCAACCCATGTAACAAGCATTAAGCCAATAACTCCCAAGTTAGTTGACTTGAGGGTATTAGGTGTGAAAACACCTCTTCGGGCTTAATTGCTTAGGTTAGGGAGGCTGCGAAACCAAACTTATCTACATTTTTATTATCATCATTTTTTTTGTTTTTGTTTTTGTGTTTTTTTAATTATATACCATCTCTTTCTCTTAGTTGTTACCTTTAACAAAAGAACATAAATAATATAATAATCCAATATGCAACCCACAATCATATGTTAAAGTGTGTGTGTGTAAATTAAGGTTTATGAATACATGTTAAATGAGTATATGAGTAGAATTAAGTGATAACAATGTTAGAGTTTGTAAATCTGAATATTTCAAGAAGTATTATGATAGACCTTATTAAGAATGGTTACTGAGATGCGTGTCAAGAGTCATAAAAAGATCTCCTTTACTCTGCCATCATAGTAACAACAATTTTACACATGTTTTATGAAATAAAAAACACAGTTAGTTAATTTTTTTAGCTACTACCCTCCTCTCAACCAAAATGAGATATTGTCCTCAATGTTCTAAAATAGAAAGATAGAGTATAGAATATATCACCTGAAATAACGAACACTAACAAACCTGAAACATATTGAAACAAAAATAAGAAATAACAAAACACAATAATAAAACAAAAAGATAAAAAAAATTACAAATGAAGACTCAAATCTAATCTAAGCTTTTTACGACTTTTCTTAGATGACCAATTTATGCGACTCATGGAGGGATCAATTACAGAAATAAAAGATTGTAGTTGCTTAATCAATTATTCAGTAATAGCAGCAAAGATTATGATTTGTCGTGTAGAAGATGTTAGAAATTTTTGTTCCACAGCATGATCAAGAAAAGACAATAACTTATCATAATAACCACTAACATTTAACAGATTTATAGGTTTATGGTGAATGTGCAGTTAGGCCCAAGAGAAAATATAAAAGATCTCTTCCAATGTGCTTAGACCACCTGGTAAAGTAATAAAGATATCAGTATGGTTAAACATTGTATTCATTCGAGCAGATATTATGGAGACCTGAAGTTCCTCTCCAATTATTTTTCCAATGATGTCCCCCTGTGCTAAAGCTTTGGGGACGACACCCAAAACTTAACTACCTCCTAAAAATATAGCTATTAACACATCTCCTATTAACCCAAGATTGTCTGCCCCATATACTAAATGAATCTTTCTTTCAGCTAGCACTTGACCAAGATGATTTGTTGATTCTAAAAACTTTTTTTCTTTCCCAAGACTAGATCCACTAAAAACACAAATATTTCTTATATGATGACCTGAGAAACTTGCCATTTATACACACTTCTATATTTGATGAATGTATGGGTTGAGTGGAAATGAAGGGAAGGAAGAGAGGATTTTATAGATGAGAAATTAAAAGGGCAATCATACCACCTATGTGTAGGCCAGCTAGAGTCTCACTCTCTCTCTCTCTCTATTTATTTTTGAAAAAACATGTGTATGTATAGGTAGTTGTGATTGTGGCTCAAATCTTCCCTTAGTTTTACATCCAAGAACGGCTTAAACACCCTCTATGGGTCGGGGATAGGCTTCCTATCTAGTTTTCTTAAAAACTGGCAAACAAGGTCTTTTTAGTCAGATTCCCAAGACAAGTAGATCATGTTCTTTATGAAAATGGAGCCCTAAATCATGAATTGTATAATGCGCATCTCTACCAGGATATGTCTCAAAAGTCGATAAAAGAGTATTTAAAGATTTCTTATGTTTTGAAATGAATCCTGACTTTTGACAATTTTCACAAGCTTTGCAAAATGCAAGTGAGTCCTTGAACATGATGGACCAATAAAATTCACTTTGTAAGATTTTTGCAGTTGTCTTTCTTGATGAGAAATGACCCCACATACCTTAGAATGACAAGATTTAATGACACTACTTACCTCATTCTTGGGAATGCATCTTTAAAATAGTTGATTAGGACAATATTTGAATAAGTAAGGGTCATCTCAATAAAAGTTTTGCACGTTGCTCAAAAATTTTCTTTTATCTTCTGTATTTTAGTGAGCTGGCAAAAATCCTAAAGCAAGAAAATTGAGATTTTTATCATACCAATGCATTGGACTAAGAGAAAGTAAGGATTTGTTAAGAAAGTAATCATCGATTGGTGTGATGTCAGATGTCGAATCTATTATCACTTTTGACAAAAGTTCTGCATCAACATTTTTGATGCGTGTTTCATCTATGATTTCTTCCTCAGAATAAATCATTTATAAATCTTTAGATTCATCCAACTCATTTTTACTTAAAGTAGATTCAAGTTGGTCATAAACTAATTCATCAATATGATCTACTTGTTGTAAATTATTATCATCTCTTGGTTGCTTGTAAATATTGAAAATATTCATCTCCAATGTCATGTTTCCAAATGATAGATTCATCAGTCCATTCCTACAATTAATGAATGCATTAGAAGTTGGAAGAAACGGACGTCCTAAAATAACAGGAAATGAATTACATACTTCAACAGGTTCTGTGTCCAAGACAATAAAATCCACAAGATAAATAAATTTATTAACTTGTACTAACACATCTTCAATTATTCCTTTAGGCACTTTTACAGATCTATCGGCAAGTTAAAGAGTTATAGAAGTTGGTTTTAACTCACCTAGATTAAGACTCTAAAAAACTAAATATGGAAGTAAATTCACACTAACACCAAAATCAAGTAAGGCTCTTTCAATTTTATGTTCTCCAATGAAGCAATAAATTGTAGGACAACCAGGGTCTTTATATTTCAAAGCATTATTTTTTTTAAGAATGACACTTGTTCGACTGAAAAGGCTTTCTTTTTCACATTCAGTTTCCTTTTCTCCGTGCATGGATCTTTCAAAAATTTAGCATAGGAAGGAACCTGTTTAATAGCATCCAATAAAGGTATATTGATTCTTACCTGTTTAAAAGTTTCAAGAATTTCTTTGTTTGGTCATAACATAAGAAAATGGAAGTGTTGGTGGGGAATCAATATTTTCTTTGCAAATTTCAGATTCAACCCCTTCCTTACCCTCAAAGATTGACTCATCATCTTTCTCACAAGGTTCAAGAGTAGGTTTTTCAATAACCTTACCACTGCGAAGAGCAGTGACTGATTTAACTTGATCCATGTGTTGGCTTTCGAAACTACTTGCATTTGCATTGTATTGCCCCTTAGGATTTTGTTGTGGTTGAGATGAAAACTTACCTTTCTCTTAAAAACTAAGAGCAGATGTCATTTTTGTAAGAGTATCTTTAAAATTTATCATGTTTTGAGCAAGTTGAGTATTGATTGTCTCTTGCTTTTCAGTGAATGCACGCAATGTTTCCTCAAGATTTCTTCTAGGAGGTGGAGCATAAGGAGATGCATATCCATCAAAATTTTAGAAATTATGGTGTGCTTGAAACGGTGGTTGTGAAGTTTGTACATTGTTATTATCACTCTTCCAATTAAAATTTAGGTGATTTCTCCAACCAGGGTTATATGTTTACGAGTATGAGTTGTGGCTGGCTATTTGAAAATTGTTTAAAGTATGAGCTTGTTCATGGAGACATTCCTTAAAAGAAGGCAATATTAGACAGTTATTGGTTGAGTATTCATTTGTTTCACATATTTCACACACAATGTTTTCAACAGATTTCAATTGACCACTTCTTTTCAATTCTAGTGCCTCGCCTTTTCTAGCTAAAGATGCAAACTTAGCTTGAAGGTCATGATCTTCCCTAAGGTTGTACATACCTCCACTAGATGTATGAGCTTGAGTTTTACTTAGGGCCTCAAAAGTACCAACAGTATCCCAATTTTGAGCTTTTTTAGCTAACAAGTCTAAGTACTCCATTGCTTCATTAGGGTCTTTATCTTCAAAAGTTCAATTGCATATTAATTCAACAATTAGCCTATCTCTAGGTGTTAACCCTTCATAAAAATGGGAAACCAATCTCCATATTTCAAAACATGATAAGAGCAAGTATTTAGCAAGTCTTGATACCTATTTCATCATTGGTAAAATGTTTCTCCTGGTTTTTGAGTGAAAGTGGTGATTTGTCTTTTAAAAGAGTTTATTCTGTAAGATGGGAAAAACTTCTTTAAAAACAATTGTTGCATTTCGTCTCAAGCATAAATGGATCCTGATTTTAATTTTTATAACCATGTTTTAGCTTTATCTTTTAATGAAAAAGAAAAAAGCTTTAATATGATGGTGTTCATGCTATAATTTGAATCATTATATGTGTTATAAACCTCCTCAAATTCCTTTAAATGCAAGTATGAATTTTCCAATTCTAAGCCATGAAAAGAAGGTGAAAGTTGAATAATGTTTGGCTTAAAATTAAAACGAAATGCATCAGGAGGAAAAACTATGCATGATGGTGCACTTATTCTTGTAGGATTCATGTGATCTCTAAGTGTTCTAGCATGATTATTCTCATTATAAAGTGATTGATTATCTTCTTCGGCTATATTTTCTAAAAATGATGAGGATACCCTACAAAGTCTACCACTTGATGTACATGACCACACTCTCATGCACGTGTACGAATAAAATAAAAAGAAGAAGGAAGAAAAGAAAATAAAAAGAAACAAAACAAAAGAAAAAAAGTTGTATACAAGAAAAGTGAAAAGTGAAAAGTGAAAAGAGAAAATAAAATAAATACTATAATTTGTAAAAGAACTTACCTCTCCGGCAACAACATAAAAACTTGACACGACTAAAAGATTGATGTCTTCTGTTAAGTGCAGGTGTGTCGAAGTAATAAATAATCCGGTAAGACCGAGGTCGAACCACAGAGAGGTTAATTGTATAAATTATAAACAACAATAATAGTAATAACAACAACAACAACAACAATAATATTTGTAGTAGTAGTAGTAGTAGTAGTAGTATTAATAATAATAATAATAATAATAATAATAAAGAAGTTGATGAGAACTTTTAGATGAAAGATTAACGTAATGATTAAACAATGATAATAATAAATGTCAAGGTTAGAGGTTCTACTAATGGTATGTCAAACAAGTATAATATAAACTCTTATTATTAAATTGAAAACCTCACACAAAGAAGGTTCCAATTAGATTATAGATTTTTAACATGATTACATTAGTCATCTCATTTGATTAATGCTAATACTTGTAAATTTCGTCAAGCATTCATGATTATAACTTATGTTAACAACAAATCAAGCTCTTTTCATAGCTCAGGTGTCGGTTATACCATACAGTATGGGCTATGAAAGTGCCAAGCATTTGTTGTACCAAGTGTTATACAACATAAATCAAGATTAGACATTTAACAAGCAAAGTATTAAAGAGTGAACAAGATAACAAATACAAAACAGGTTTGTATCAAACATTAAAGCCTATATTAAGTTTACACTATACTTATTCTTATACCATTAGTGGAACCTTTTCACCTTGACATAATAAACTTAACTACACATAATGAAAGAAAGAAAAATAAATAAACAAAATAAGAATATAAATAAGATAAAAGTTAACTAAGTAAATGAAAGGAAATGAAAGGCATAAACTTGATATTAATGAAAGCAAAGCATAAACATTACAAAGAATATAAAGAGAGAAAGTAAGAGCATGATCTTGATCTGGAAACCAAGATGCCTAAATGCATGGCAAATTTGATGACTAATTGATGAGTGGGCGACCAACTCTTGACTTGGTGACAATCCTTATCTTCTCTTGTTTGCCCAAACATCATTGATAACATCAAAATTAGAGCCACTTGAAAACACGAAAGTTGTGGGAAATTGTCTCATCTTTCTTGTATAAAACATTCAGGTTATTTTGACTTCTAGAACTCCAGATATGTTCCAAACACCAAACAGTGCTCAGGCTGGAAGACATATTCAGACTTCTTTGTTGTTGCTATAATTTGAACTTGAAAATGACCGTTTTAAGTCTCTGACTCCATATGAAAGTTGTAGGACTATGTCTTACCTTTCCATCCATATAAAGTAGACCTAAATCTAAGATCTACAACTCCATATGACCCAATTACCAAATAGTGTTTCGGTTTGGATTGCACTGACATCTCTTTTCTAAGTTTGGTCATCTCTTTGTCCTTTCAATTTCAGTTCTTAAATTCATCAATCAATCCTTTTATTTATGTGATAGGCCTACATTTAAAATGAATATTTACCATAAATTAAAGGTATCTTATATTATTAGATATATTATTATAAAACAATGCTTTAGTTAAGGAGTTATTGATACTTTAAGTGCAAAATGATGACATAAAACCTTAATAAAAAATGTATTTTTAAGTACTAATCATATAGCTTTATACTGTAACCATTAAAATATGAAGTTGGTTTATAATGAGTCACGGGTCGCAAAACCATGAGAAATCTTTATGTTAGAGAATAACGCATAACTATTAGTTCACAAATGGTTTAAGAGTTTGCGGTTTCCAGATGGATATGCATCAAACATATCAAGACTGGTTAATATAGAAGACTATAGATTATGTGGAATGAAGAGTCATAACTACCATGTGTTTATGCAAACACTCATCGCATTAGCTTTTCGTGATTTGTAGCTAAAGGGAATATGTGATGCACTCATAGAGATCAATAATTTCTTTAGAGATATATGTTATAGCAAGTTGAATGTTGACTATATTGAGAGGCTTCAAATGAATATCATCGAGATACTATGCAAACTTAAATGATATTCCTTCCATTATTTTTTGACTCAATGGAACATCTCCCTATACATCTACCATTCGAGGCAAAAACTGAAGGAGAAGTCCAATATAGATGGATGTACCCATTCGAACGATTAAATATTATAGTTGCAATGTAATTCATATATAAAAGTATTTTCTATATTTTTCTTAATTAAAAATAATTGATTTATTCAATGCAGGTACTTGTTTAATCTCAAGAAAAAGGTTAAGAACAAGGCGCATGTTGAGGCTTTGATATGTGAGGCCTATATTGTTGAGGAGATCTCAGCATTTATCTCGTACTATTTGGAACCTCATCTGAGAACGAGAATCAATTGCATTCCACGACATGATGATGGCAGTGAAGTGCCTTCTAGTGGGAACTTGTTAATATTCTCCAATATTGGATGACCCATACCTAAAAATACCGTAAGAGGATGATGTTTGTCTGAACTAGGGTTCAAACAAGCACACAACTATGTTCTATTTAACGATGATGAGTTAGGATTTTTTATTCAATAAATTTATATATATGTAATACTAATTAAATGTTAGGATTTTTTATTCAATAAATTTATATATATGTAATACTAATTAAACTTTGTTAGTAATATACTGTTAATTATATATTGTAATATCATACACTCATTATCACTTGCAGGTAAAATTAACAATATTTGCTCTCCAATAACTCACAGCTGACCGAATCCCAAATCTTTCAATTACAAGATAAACAATTTATTACGTGGTTAAGAACGCATGTAAGCACTATCACAAACTCATTCTAACTTGAAAAATTATTGTACATATGTATGTCATTACGAGATTCTCATTCATTTACAGTTTATTGATTTACATTACATATAAGGTTTATCAAATGGGAAGGAGTAAGCCTAAGTCATTGTCTTCACTAAGCCTAGGGCCTGAAAGAAAATGTAAGTGCCACAATGGGTATTTTATCAATGAATATGTTTTCCATACTGAAGAATATGGGTAAGAAAGAAAGACATACAACAACAGTGTTTGTGTTAAGGGATCCACTAGTAATGAGATAGAAGTTGATTACTATGGTAGATTAGAAGAGGTCGTCAAACTACAATATCATAGTGAACTAAATAGAGTATTTTTATTGAAATGCTATTGGTATGACACAATTGACAGAGAAATCAAAGTTGATTCGCACTATAATTTGGTCGAAATCAACTCAAACGCTAGACTCTGCAATATAAATGATGTCTTTATTTTCACAAAGCAACACATACACCCTTTCATTTAAAAAAGATTGATCAAGAGTGGATTGGTTTTCCGTTTCAAAAACAAAACCTCGGGTTCATGTCGAGGTTGTTCAAGATGAGAATGAAGACACAAGTGTGCAATATGAAGTCTTTCAAGTTAGTGAGTTGGTTAAATCATATCGAGTTGCTTCTTCGATTGAATTGGAAGAAAATTCAAATTTTCATGTTTCCGATGATAGTCTTGTTGATGTTGACACAAAGGAGTTGAATGTTGTTTTGAGCTTTAGCGAACAGGCAAATGTGGATGAAGAAGATGATATCCACATTGAAGATTGCAATGAAGGTGATGACTATTCAATTGATGATGATGAAGAAGAAAATTCTGACTAAGTATAAAAAAGAAGCCTATGATTTAGATTATGAATGATATATATTGTAACACGAAATATTTATTGTTTAAACACTGTTGTTATTGTTTTGTACGATGGACAATTTATCATTTAAGTTTATGTAGGAAGGTAAATAAGCAATACAAATACAACCTTTCTTGTACAATGCCACAATCACCGACGTCTATACCGATCAAATAATGTCCATCGACATTTTACAGAGAGTTCAAAAATACTTACTTGAAATGCCACAATCACCGACATCCATACTGACAGAATGTGTCCATCGATATTTCACAAAGAGTTTGAAAATAATTACTTGAAATGCCATAATCACCGACATCCATACTGACAGGATATGTTTATTTATATTTCACAGAGATTTTGAAAATAATTACTTAAAATGTCGTAATCACTGATGTGCTTATCGACAGATTGATGTTCGTCAGTAAGTTGTTGGCAATTTTACAGACAAAATTACCAATGGATTGCGTGAATTCCAAAGGGCGGTGCATTAAATGCATCTCTAATTACATCATTTTACCGACGGAATTATCGACGAACCATGAAAAATATAAAGGGTCATTAAAAATTTTGGTGTGAAATTCAAAAATTACCGATGAAATTTTGACACTTAACTGACAGAATAAATTAAAATAATAATTAATTTTATATCCATTAGTGAATCCGTCGAAAACATTGCCATAAGTTCCAATGATCGCCCCTTCAGTTTATTTTTTCTTCTCCTCTGATTTTCACCTTAAATTTTGATTTTTTTCTCATCCATTCTTGAAAGCTTTCACCTTTAATCTCTAGCAAGTTTTCTTATGAATTTTCATCAGTTTAAAAGGTCTGTGTTTCTTCTATTTCATTTTACTATAAAGGCTTTGTTTTTGCTATTTTTTTTGTTATGTTTTTTGTTTTGGTGTATTTTTTGTAATATAGATAAAGTCTTGAATTGAACACATTATTAAAGTAAGCATATTTCATTCCTAAAGTCTATAGTTTTTTTTTGAATTTATTGAGTATTTTTTATTATTGTATTGGCATAATTATTATTATTTTATTTGTTGAATATTTATTTTTAATGTTGAATTTTCATTAGAATTAGTAATTGAATATATTGAAATAATTATTAATTTTACTCTATTATTGCATGATTTGTGTTTGATTTTTTCCATTTATTTTGATTGTTAGTCTAGAGTTTTTTTTTTGAATTTATTGTTTTGTTATATTGGCATAATTATTGAATAATTTTTTAAATTGTAATTGTTAATGTTGAATTTACCTTAGTATTAGTAATTGAATATTTTGGAATAATTGTTAATGTTACTTTATTATCGCATGATTTATGTTTAATTTTTTCCATTAATTTTAATTGTTAATCTAGAGTTTTTTTATTTATTGAATATATTTTATTGTTGTATTGGCATAATTATTGAATAATTTGTTGAATTGTAATTCTTAATGTTGAATTTACCTTAGGATTAGTAATTGAATATGTTGAAATAATTAGTATAGATTGGGTCAATTGGTTGTGGTTATTGTTAATATGTGCAGGTTTGTGGATTTGGATAGTATCCAATATAGGGGAGGTGTTGTCAATCTTTTTTTAATATTTAAATTTAATTATATAATTATTTGTATAAAATTATGTAAATGCGTAAAACGAAAACCAGATCTGGTCACGATCGTTCACGTATAGTTTGGCTAGCAGTGAGGATGATATTTACTTAGGTGCCTCTTAAGAAGAGGCACCTACACCATCTGCGCAGTTAACCGATGCTACCTGTTCTAGTGCTAGTTCACAGCATAAAGCGGCATGCCTTTCTAGCAGTATTAATTTACCCGCAAGTACAAGGCACAATGGAAAGACGACCTTTCAATCTAAGTTTGTTAAGGTTTTAGTTTTTTTTTTTTAAAAATTACAACATAATTTATAAAGTAATCACTATTGAATTTATTTCATTTATTTTCTGGTTCACAAACATTGAGGCCGCTCGAGTAATATCATCGGCATTTAAATCATCTATGGAGATTCTATTATTTCAATGTAGTCAGATATCCAAGCTTCCTAAATGGATGCCTTAAATTAATGTATGGTTTGACAGATTTGAGGTTGATGTTAATTTATAATTTTTAGCTTATTTCTAATAAATTAATAATATAATTATAAATAAATTATTATTTTTATTTAAAATTAATTATTTATACACAAGAAAAATTCTGTTGGAGCAGTGAGCATAACATTATTGTGAGGAGGGTGTGGGCAAATCATGTGACAACTAGGTAACATCGAAAACAATACAAGATTTTTTTAAATAAAAATTTATGTTTTGAAATGTAATTTTTGGTTGCGTGAAGTAGGTTGCGTGATTTTTTGTATGAAGCACAAAAAAGGACAAAAAGAACCATGAGAGATAAGGGTTTCCAAGGTTGGAACAATGTTGTGGTTTGGAGGGATTTCAAATTGATATATATATCCTGAAAGATATATGGCCACAATATCTTGAGCATGTGATATCTAAGCAATTCACACGATGCTCACAATCTGATTCTGACAACCGAAATCGACTAATTAATGGCTTGGTGACAATGCAGACTGGCGGCGCTGTTCTATTTGCTACACATGCAAAATAGATAATAAGATTAATTTAAATAAAATATACCATTAAATTAAGTTGTGAATAAATATTTTTTCATTATAGGCTACGTCTCTTGGATGTGAGCCGAGCCCGATGGAGCTATTTGTGGAGACACACGTGCAGAGTCAAGACCACCAAAAGAGGGTGCAACAATTCAGTTTAGCTCATTGAAAAACACAATCGCCTATCAGTAGAGTATGTAGAACTCAAAACATCTAATGCACAATAAAGAGCGGAGCCTGCACAACAAAAAACTACTGAACAGCTTCGCGAAATGGTTATAAACATGGCAACATAGAGTGGAACATGTGCACCTAATCCTTTTTAGTTGTATAACCATGAGCCTCCTCCTTCAGGACCTCCCTCTAACTCCACCTTTATATTAATTTGTAATAAACATTATTTACTTTTAAATTTTCATTTTAATTTTTTTTTAAAACACATTCAGTTTGTAATGAATATTATTTAACTTTAATTTTTTGTTTTTGATGTTTAATATAAATTTTATTTGCATAATTGGTTTTTATTACCATTAATTTATATAATTTTATATTATGTATTCTAAATAATTTAATTTTTTTTTAGAAAAATCTATTACAAAGGGTTTTACCGTTGGAATGAATCCGTTGACATTTGATAGTGGCTGCCACATTCACTGATGCAGTTATAAACATATATATTCGTTTGGTATTTAAGATACTCACTGATAACTTTGTTGACAGATTCATTCTGTTGGCATTTGGCACAATTATCGATGAATTTACAGATGAATATATTCGGTTGGTATTTTAAACACTCACCGATAAATTTACCGATGGGTTGTAGCCGTCGGTAAATCACAATATCATCGATGGATTAAAATCCATCGGCATTGTCATAACCCAATTCTAGGTTATTCCTTAAAAATCAATTTCTTTTTCAAAATAAAAAAATAAAAAATAAAATAATAACTAGCAATGTGGAGAAAGCAGACTAGGGAATCAAGCCAACAATTTAGAGGAAATTGAAGAACTAATTGTACCTCATTATGCCCAAAAATAGAAAAAAGTACAAATTCAAGGTCAAATTAAATGATTATTAGATGAATTTGCATAAAAATCAAGTCCATGGATATAATTAAATTTTTAATAGGCCAATTTGATTTAATCTTAAGCCAAATTAAATTTTAATTATATTTAAGAATTAATTTGGGTTCAATTGAAGGATTTAATTAAATGTAAGGACTTAATTATACTTTAAAATGGGAAAAATTAATTTTATTTGAGGTTTAATTGGTAAAAAATTAAGTTTGGGAGCCTAATTTGGGCTTAATTGAGAAGATTGGAATTTTAGAAGACCATATTGAATTTTTAACAAGTTAATTGATTGAAATTAAGGGCTAAATTGTAAGAAAATTGAATTTTTTGGGCCATTTAGGGGCCAAATTGAAGAAATTCAAAACTAAGGACCGATCTGTAAAATCCGCCACAAGTTAGGAACTTAATTGGTAAAAACCAAGGGCCAAATTGAAGAAATTAAAAGTTTAATGGTCAATTAGGGGTTCAATTGATAAAATCTGATGCCAAGGACCATATTGTAAAAGGTGCGTAGCTTCAGGGTTCCAATTGAAGTTCTCCAAGGGCTTAATTGCGTTAAATCAAGAATTTAGGGTTAATTAAGGGTTTAATTGAAATCAATTGAAAGCTAGAGGACTGGAATGAAAATCATAAAAAATTTCTGATTAATCCAAAATGATGTTGTTTTGAAAAGAAAAAAAAATCAGATGACATGCTGTTCAACACTATTTATTGTCTTTTTCAATTTTGCTCGAAAATGCTGCCTGAGTGGCTACTTTTCAGATACATTTAATGCTTCATTGCTTAGTCAAATTTGGCAAAAAGTGCATAATAATGATGCTATGTAATTTCTTTATAACACCGATTGAATAGTTCAGTCTAAGTGGCAATGAAATGTTGCCAGCTCTGGCCTAAAGTGACCAACTTAGACAGTCTTTTCTACAAATTGAACAACTCATGAGGCACACTTTGAGTCAACGGTTGGGATGCTTCTAACCGAATCAAGGATTGAGTTTTTTTCCCTTGTGTAAACGAGATTATCCTTTTCCATCGGCTATAAATAGAGATAAAGTTGATGGCCTGAGGGAGGAGAAAATCGGGTCCAAAAATTGAAACAAATAGCCTCCTCCCCAGTTTTTTTTTGCAGCAAGTCTCTGTTTCTACGCGCTCTTTCCATCGTGTTCTTAGCGACTCTAAGCCATGTTGCCACCAGCTCGTCTTCTATCCTCTCTACCACACTTATCCTTCACCACCAAAAGCTCCTCCTTTTTCCTTCACGATGATAACAGCCTATCAACACCACCATTTTCATTTTCTTCCTTATCCAGTATTGGCAGCAGCAGCACTGACTCCTCCACACACACTGGCACCAGCTTCAGGGAGACTACCCAGACCACCTCCAACCTCACGCCAGGCTAGTGACAACAACTTCTTCTCCTTCGCAAGGTTGCCCCCCATTTTGCTTCGCCATTAGCAACTTTGAAGTTGTATTCAGAACGTGAACTTACTATTCATATTCTGCAATTAATATAATATTATATTATATATTTCCTTAAAAAATTCCAAAAATCTATTAAAAATATTTTTGATTTTCTTAAATATTTTTATATTAATTTTGCATAATATCGGGTTGTATATTTACACTGTAAAATACAAACCCGGTATTAAAACACCCGGTTTTCTCTAAAATATTTCAAAAATATTAAATCAATTTTTATTTTTAAAAATTATTTTCATGCATACGATCAAATCCTAAAAGTTTTCTAAACATATTTTCATAAAAAATAAAAATAAAAAATAAAAAATAATATATTTCTCATGTTTTGAAATCCCAATAATGGATATCATAACCAGTTTATGATCATCCATTAGGGATTGACCAAATATCAAAAAAATCTTTTTTCAATTTTCTTCTTTAGGATCCAGATGTAGACTTTAATATTTATGAGTGTAAAATTACACGATAAAGTACACCCTCAAGTATTAAAGATAAAAACGTAAATAAATGCTAAAATTTAGACTTTAGAATGTTTATGATTTAACCCGATAAGGTAGAGACTCTCATGAAGAGAGATTTTCCTTAAGCCTTAGATAAGATCAATAAATAGCAACCCAACCTAAAAAACAATTAAACAACAATGTAGCTTACCTTAAATAGGATACACTAGGGGTAATGTGTCTTTCCCTTGCACAACCAGTCCCTTACTTAGACTTGTGCAGACCATAAGTTCCAAGTGACCATAATACTAGGTGAGAACTCCTAAAAATTAAACATAATTTTTCCAACACACAACACCCTACAACAGGAGGCACGATAGAGAGCCTTTGCCATCGCCAGACGATGTCGCCTCCGTGATAGGTATATTTCAAGTGGGAAACATTTTTTGGCGTGTAAATTTCCATCTATAGAACCATCGACAAATAGTTTTTTATGTTTTCGACCAATATGGCAATGGAATGTGGAATTACCGACGAGAGAAAAGTTGATGGATGTAATTCATCGGTATAGACATCGGTAAATAAATCAGCGATGAACTAGTAATCACATACTGATGGAATATTTTTGTTGGTAAAATTGTGAAATCTTGTAGTGAATATACTACTCAAAATATTAAAAAATAAATTTGAAAGTACATAAAATTAAATTTAAAGTAAAAATAAACCTACTATTAAAGTTACATCTTTTGATGTTTTGTGGAATATGATTAATCTATAATCGAATTTGAATCAATATTGTAACAACCCCTTAACTAGTATAAAATAACAATCTCATATCAACTACAAAACAAAGTAATTAAATTTTTTTCCTCTCTCAATTCCTCATTCTTTCATTTGATTCTCCTTAGATTAGTATTTTATAAGTTAGACTTTGTAAGCTCACAAGGTTATTTTCTCACTTTTCTTATTTTTTCCTTAGATATTTTTTTTATGCTTTTCCCTCACTTTTCTCTCTTTCTCTCTCACCTTCTCTTTTCTTTCTTTGCTTATTATGCTTCTCCCTAGTTGACAACATAAAAGGGAATGAGGAGCTGATTTGTTTTATTTTTTAATGGAAAATAACAATTTTACTTTTAATCAGTCATTTTGCTTTTATTTGATATTTGTTTTTTGTTAACACTACAAAGGTCTGTTCATCCTAAAATTTTAACCAAATTTTAATTAATATATTTTTATGATCCCTTATTAAATTTTAGCTCAATTTGATGATCGAATTGAAAATCACGCCCAATAACATAAAAAAACTAGTCAAATTATGTTTTTTCATCAAATTTCTGAATTTCACCAAAAATTCTGAATTTTTACTTTCTGAATTTTTGGTAAAATTCAGAAATTTTAACCCAAGCTAAAGTATCATGTTAGAAGGCTCCATGTAAATTTTCTAGATTTTTTGATAAATCAATCAAGAATTATGAATTTGTTTTTACATAAAACTTGTAAAACAATATTGATAAAATCTTGACCTAGGCTATAGCCCACCCAAACCTTTACCATGCCTTCGCCATTAAAGGCATGCATATTCAAGAACCAAAATTGATTTGAACCAGAGGTAAATTTTAAGAAATTAAAAGTTAGAAAATTAATTAAGGATGAAATTAGAGATATACAAGATTAAGGGCTACATTAAAAAGATGTCAAAAATTAAAAGTCCAAATTGACATAAACAAGGACTTAATTGAAAGAAATATTGAGAAATCAACCCAAATTAGCCAAATTTGATGCAATTATAAGATTAGGGACCTTTTTGTAAAATTAAAAAAAGTGTCGTTTAGGTACCATTTTCTAGTTTCTTCTTCATTTCTCTTATGGGGAGTTGACTAGGGGCCCTTTCTTATAGAGCATTAAATGCTCTCTCACGTCTTAGGCAAGACAAATTAGACTCTTATCTGGTAGCTCTAGCATCGTATTCCCTACCTAAGTTTAGAAAAGAAATGTTGGTTTAGTTTAAACCGGAACACCATTTGATTATTAGATTATATCTGTAGTTGTAGATCTTGGATTTTAGTTTGGTTTATATGGTTAGAAAGCTAAGATATAGAACTAAAATATTCATGAGAGTTCAAACTCAATTCTTCCATTTGAAAATTCAAATCTTAGCATCAAAAGCAAAGTTTGAATCTGTCTTGCAACATAAAAACTATTCAGTGTTCAGCGCATATCTCGAGTTCTAGAAGTCCAAATGTACCGATTTTTTTTGTTGGAAAAATATGACAATTTATTAGAACTTTTATGAAGATGATTTATTCAAATTCTGATGTTAGTAATGACATTTTGTTCAGACAAAAAAATAAGAATTGTCACCAAGTCGAGATATGGCCACCCACTTAACAATTAGTCATCAAATCGATAGTTTCAAATTTTAGCTTATTAAAGGAGATATTTGTTATGAATTTAGGCATTTTGATTTTTAGATCAAGATCATGTTTTTCCTCTATTTCTTTATATTTTTGTAATGCTTAAGTTTTGCTTTCATTAATCTCTTATTTATGCCTTTCATTTCCTTTCCTTTAGTTAGTTAACTTATATCTTATTTATGTTCTTATCTTGTTTATTTATATTTCTCAGTTTCAATATGTTTAGTTAAGTTTATTATGTCAAGGTGAAAAGGTTACACTAATAGTGTAAGAATAAATATAGTATAAACTTAACATGGTCCTTAATGTTTGATAGGATTATGTTTTATATTTATTATCTTATTTGATTTATACTTAAAAGTGTACTTTTATCAAGGTTTTATATCATCATTTTGCACTTGAAGTATCAATAACTCCTTAACTAAAGTATGTTTATAATAATATATCTAATAATATAAGATACCTTTAATTTATGGTAAATGTTCATTTTAAAAGTAGGCCTATCATATAAATGAAAGGATTGATTGATGAATTTAAGAACTGAAATTGAAAGGATAAAGAGATGGCCAAACTTAGAAAAGAGATGTCGGTGCAATCCAAACTAGAACACTATTCGGTAATTAGATCATATCTAGAGTTGTAGATCTCAGATTTAGGTCTACGTTATTTGGATGGAAAATTAAGACATAGGCCTACAACTTTCATATGGAGCCCAAGATCTAAAAAGATCATTTTCAAGTCCAAATTATTGCAACAACAAAGAAGCCCGAGCATTGTTCAGTATTTTGGTCATATTTATGTTCTTCTTTTGTTTATCTATTTTTCTTTCTTTCATTATGTCTAACTAAGTTTATTATGTTAAGGTAAAAATGTTACACTAATGGTGTAAGAATAAGTATAGTGTAAACTTAATATGAACTTTAATGTTTGATACTAACATGTTTTATATTTGTTATCCTGTTCACTCTTTAATACTTTGCTTGTTAAATCACTAATCTTGATTTATGTTGTATAACACTTGGAACAACAAATGCTTGGCACTTTCATAGCCCATACTGTATGGTATAACCGACACCTGATCTATGAAAGGAACTTGATTTTTTGTTAACATAGGTTATAATCATGAATGCTTGATGAGATTTACAAGTATTAGCATTAATCAAATAAGATGACTAATGTAATCATGTTAACAATCTATAATCAGATTGGAACCTCCTTTGTGTGTGGTTTCCAATTGAATAATAAGAGTTTATACTATACTTGTTTGACATACTATTAGTGGATCATCTAATCTTGACATTGTTTGTTATCATTGTTTAATCCTTACATTAATTTTCCATCTCAACGTTCTCATTAACTTTTCTTCTTCTTCTTCTTCCTCTTCTTTTTTGTTTTTATTATTGTTATTATTATTACTATTACTATTACTACTTGACATGACTAAAAGATTAATGTTTTCTCCCAAGTGCAGGAGTGTCGAAGTAATAAATAACGCGGCAAGACCGGGGTCGAACCAGAAGAAGGTTAATTGTACAAATTATAAATAATAATAATACAACAACAAGAACAATAATAACAACAATAATAATAATAGTAATAACTATATTATTAATAATAGTAGTAGTAATAGTAGTAATAACAATAATAAAGAAGAAGGAGAAAAATTGATGAGAACTATGAGATGGAAAATTAAAGTAAGGATTAAACAACGATAACAAACAATGTCAAGGTTAGAGGATCCACTAATGGTATGTCAAACCAGTATAGTATAAACTCTTATTATTCAATTGGAAACCACACACAAGGTAGGTTCCAATCATATTATAGATTGTTAACATGATTATATTAGTCATCTTATTCGATTAATACTAATACTTGCAAAATCTCGTCAAACATTCATGATTATAACTTATGTTAACAACAAATCAAGTTCTTTTCATAGCTCAAGTGTCGGCTATATCATATAGTATGGACTATAAAAGTGCCAAGCATTTGTTGTACCAAGTGTTATACAACATAAATCAAGATTAGTCATTTAACAAGCAAAGTATTAAAGAGTGAACAAGATAACAAATATAAAACATGTTAGTATCAAATATTAAAGTCCATATAAATTTTACACTATACTTATTCTTACACCATTAGTATAACATTTTCACCTTGACATAATAAAATTAGCTAGACATAATGAAACAAAGAAAAATAGATAAACAAAATAAGAACATAAATAAGATAAGAGTTAACAAAGCAAAGGAAAGGAAATGAAAGGCATAAACTTGATATGAATGAAACCAAAGCATAAGCAATACAAAAAATACAAAAAGAGAAAACAAGAGCATGATCTTGATCTGGACACCAAGATGCCTAAATGCGTGGCAAATGTCTCCTTTTATAGGCTAAAATTGAAAACTATTGATTTAATGACTAATTAATGAGTGGGTGACCAACTCTTAACTTGGTGACAATCTTTATCTTCTCTTGTCTGCCCAAAACGTCATTGATAACATCCAAATTGGAGCCACTTGAAAACATGAAAGTTGTAGGAAATTGTCTCAGCATTCTTGTGTAAAACAGTAAGCTCATTTTGACTTCTAGAACTCCAGATATGGCCAAAATACTGAACAGTGCTCGGGTTGGAGGACAGATTCGGACTTCTTTGTTGTTGCAACAATTTGGACTTGAAAATGACCTTTTTAGATCTTGGGCTTATATGAAAGTTGTAGGCTTATGTATTACCTTTCCATCTATATAAAGTAGACCTAAATCTGAGATCTACAACTCCAGATATGATCCAATTACTGAACAGTGTTCCGGTTTGGATTGCATCGACATCTCTTTTCTAAGTTTGACCATCTTTTTATCCTTTCAATTTCAATTCTTAAATTTATCAATCAATCCTTTCATTTATATGATAGGCCTGCATTTAAAATGAACATTTACCACAAATTAAAGGTATCTTATATTATTAGATAGATTATTATAAAACATGCTTTAGTTAAGGAGTTATTGATACTTCAAGTGCAAAATGATGATATAAAACCATGATAAAAATATACTTTTAAGTATCAATCACACCCCCCAATTAGCTTATTACTATTCCCTAATAACCAAAGCGTTAAAATAAAAAAAATACTTTGCAAATTCCACAAAGCAAGGTAGTAATCATTTAACTTCCATTACTCTATCTAGATAAACAAACTCTCGTTAAATTTATTTACCTGCTCAATACCTTTTAACAAGATATTCATAAACCTTTGTTTTGTGCTCAATGTATCAACACATAATTATAGGGCTTTTCTTAGAAGAAAACAAAATTTTTTTGTTCTAATATTTAAGATTAACTTCATTGGGTTGAGATTATTATTTTTGTCTTTTTTTTTTAATATATATACATATAATTTAAAACACCATGCATCTTTAACCCATGTAATGAGCTTTCAGCTAATGACTTCCAAACCAGTTGGTCTTAGGGCATTAGGTGTTAAAACACCCCTACGAGCTTAGTAACTCAGGTTGCAGATACTGATATGTGGATAGTGCAACGTTTGATTCCCTTAAGCTTTTCTCCTCAACCCATGTAACAAGCATTGGGCCAATAGCTCCCAAGTTAGTTGACTTTAGGATATTAGTTGTTAAAACACCCCTTCAGGCTTAATTGCTTAGGTTAGGGAAGCTATGAAACGAAACTTATCTATATTTTTATTATTATCATTTTTTTCTTGTTTTTTTTAATTATATACTATCTCTTTCCCTTAGTTGTTACCTTTAACAAAAGAAAATAAATAATGTAATAATCTAATATGGAACCCACAATCATATGTTAAAGTGTGTGTGTAAATTAAGGTTTAAGAATACATGTTAAATAAGTATATGAGCAGAATTAAGTGATAACAATGTAAGAGTTTGTAAATCTGAATATTTCAAGAAGTATTATGATAAACCTTGTTGCGAATGATTATTAAGATGCGTCTCAAGAGTCATAAAAGATTCTCCTTACTCTGCCATCATAGTAACAACAATTTTGCACATGCTTTATAAAATAGAAAACACATTTTTTTTTGTTAAACTACTACCCTCCCCCCCAACTAAAACAAGACATTGTCCTCAATGTTTAAAGGTCGAAAGATAGAGCATAAAAGATATCACCTGAAGTAACAAAAACTAATAAACCTGAAACACACTGAAACAAATATAAGTAACAACAAAACACAATAATAAAACCAAAAGACACAAAGATTCACAAATGAAGGCTTAAATCCAATCTAAACTTTTTACAACTTTCCTTGGTTGACAAATTTATGCGACTTATGGAAGGATCAATTACAGGAATGAAAGATTGTAGTTGGTCAATCAATTGTTCAGCAGTAGCAGCAGAAATTATGATTTGTCGTGCAAAAGATGTTAGAAATTCCTATTCCATAGCGTGATCAAGAAAAGACAACAACTTATCATAATAACCATTAACATTTAACAAACCTATGAGTTTATGGTGAATGTGCAGTTGAGCCCAAAAGGAAATATGAAAGATCTCTTCCAATGTGCCTAGACCACCTGATAAAGCAATGAAGGCATCAGCATGGTTAAACATTGCATTCATTTGAGCTGATATTGTAGAGACCTGAAGTTCCTCTCCAATTGTTTTTCTAATGATGTCCCCTTATGCTAAAGCTTCAAGGATGACCCCCAAAACTTGACTACCTCTTAAAAATACAGCTATTGACACACCTCCCATTAATCCAAGACTGCCTCTCTCATACACTAAATGAATCTTTCTCTCAGCTAGCACTTGACCAAGATGATTTGCTGACTCTAAAAACTCATTTTCTTTCCTAGGACTAGATCTACCAAATACACAAATATTTCTTATGTGATGACTTGAGAAACTTGTCATTTTACACACTTCGGTATTTGTTGAATGTATAGGTTGAAAGGAAGGAAGAGAGGATTTTATAGATGAGAAATTAGAAAGGCAATCATACCACCTATATGTAGGCCAGCTAGAGTCTCACTCTCTCTCTCTCTTTATTTATTTATTTACTTTTGAAAAAGCATGTATATGTACAAGTAGTTGTGATTATGGCTCACATCTTCCCTTGGTTTTACATCCAAGAACGACTTAAATGCCCTCTATGGATAGGGGATAGACTTCCCATCTAGTTTTCTAAAAAACTAGCAAACAGGGTTTTTTTTAGTTAGATTTCCAAGACTAAGTCGATTATGTTCTTTATGAAATAGTGGCCATAAATCATGAATGACACGATGCACATCTCCACTAGGATGTGTCTCAAGAGTCAATAGAAGGTTATCTAAAGACTCTTTTCTCAGGCCATCCGTAATGAATTGTATTTTATCTTCACGGTTTATAGATACCATTCCTAAAGAATGACATTGTGCATTACAAGTCCATCTTGCACATCGATGACATACTTTCAATTATTTTGCACGACGTTTCTTTACAAAAGTGCTTTTACTTGTTCCAAGCATGTGTGAAATGAAGGAGTTAGAAGACTCACATGATAATCAGACCTTTGCTTCAATCAACTAGCGAATATCTTCAGGAATTCCATGATTCATTAACAATCTCAATCTTGCACATTTAGCACGTTAAATTTTTGTAATCGCATTTTGAGGTAGAGCGAGAAAATACTTTTTTAATTTTTCAAGATTAGTGTCCATTTTCAAATGAGAATTGGAAGAGAGATTCAAAGAATTGCACAAAAATATACACAGATATTAGTTATTATGGGAAACTAAAAGAACCGACTTAAGTCACGGAGTACCGTGATCTACCATTTGACCGGGGTGAGAGAAACTAGCAAAAATCACTCAAAAGGAACACAAAGATAATGTGAGAAAAACAAAATAATTAACCTTTATCTATAAGATCATTCAAACCAGTTGATCATTTTCACGAGGAAAATTATCAAAGTAAGCTTTCAGACGATGTATGTTTTCCTTAAAAACATTGTCATTCATTGAATTCTCAATATCACAGGCCCCATAAGGATTACTCCATCTTGATCTTAGCTCTCTAGGGAATGAATAGAGTTGAGAATTATAAAACAAAACTTTTTGACCAGTATCAACTTTTTAATAATTTTCACAAGTTTTGCAGAATGGATATGTGTCCTTAAACATGGTGGGCCAATAAAATCTATTTTGTAAGATTTTTGCAGCTGTCTTTTTTTATGAGAAATAACTTCCACATGCTTTAGAATGAAAAAGTTTAATGACACTACTTACCTCAGTGTCAGGAATGAATCTTTGAAATATTTGATCGGGACAATATTTGAATAAGTTAGGGTCATCACAATAAAAATTCTTCACTTTGAAAATTGTCAAAAAGTTGATACTGGTAAAAACGTTTTGTTTTATAATTCATAACTCTATGCATGTCGTAGAGAGCTAAGATCAAGATGGAGCAATCCTTATAGGGCCTGTGATATTGAAAATTCAAACAATGACAATGTTTTTAAGAAAAATGGACATCGTTTGAAAGCTTACTTTGATAATTTTCCTAGTGAAAATGAATCAACTAGTTTGAATGATCTTGTAGATAAAGGTTGATTATTTTTTTTCTCACATTGTTTTTGCGTTTCGTTTTAAGTGATTTTTTCTAGTTTCTCTCACCCTGGTCAAATGGCGGATAACTATACTCCGTGACTTAAGTCGGTTCTTTCAGTTTCCTATAATAACTGATATCTGTGTATATATTTGTGCAATTCTTTGAATCTCTCTTCCAATTCTCATTTGAAAATGGAGACTAATCTTAAAAAATTAAAAAAGTATTTTCCCACTCTATCTTAGAATACGATTACAAAAATTTACCGTGCTAGATATGCAAGATTGAGATTGTTAATGAATCATGGAATTCATTTCACACATACCTAGAACAGGTAAAAACACTTTTGCAAAGAAATGTCGTGCAAAACGACTGAAAGTCTGTCATCGATGTGCTAGATAGACTTATAATGCACAATGTCGTTCTTTAGGAATGATATCTATAAACCGTGGTGGCAATTCCTCAATTTTTGGTCTCCAACTATTTGCCTTTGATTCTTCCTGAAAACAAACCATTTGCAAATCTTCAGATTCATTAAACTCAGTTTCATTGGAAGAATTTTCAAATTAATCATAAATTATTTTTTCAATAAAATCTACTTCCTGTAAATCATTATTATCTCCAGGTTGCTTGCAAATGTTAAAAATATTCATCTCCAATGTCATGTTTCCAAAAAATAACTTCACCACTCCATTCCTACAATTAATCAATGTATTATAAGTTGCAAGAAATGGATGTCCTAAAATAACAGGAATTGAATTGCATGCTTCAACAGGTTGTGTATCCAAGACAATAAAATCCACAGGAAAGATGAATGTATCAACTTGTACTAACACATCTCCAACTATTCCTCTATGTATTTTTACAGATCTATTAACAAGTAAAAGAGTTATAAAAATAGGTTTCAACTCACCTAGATTGAGAGTTTGAAAAATAAAATATGGAAGTAAATTCACACTAGCTCTAAGATCAAGTAAAGCTCTATCAATTTTATATTCTCCAATAAAGCAAGAAATTGTAGGACAACCAGGGTCTTTATATTTCAAAGCATTATTGTTCTGAAGATTGACACTTACTTGTTCGACTGAAAAGGCTTTCTTTTTCACATTCAGTTTTCTTTTCTCCGTGCATAGATCATTCAAAAATTTAACATAGGAAAGAACCTGTTTAATAGCATCTAGCAAAGGTATATTGATCCTTACCTGTTTGAAAGTTTCAAAAATTTTAGAATTGTGATTGACTTTTCTTTGTTTGGTCATGACATGAGGAAATGGAAATGCTGGTGGGGAAACAGTCTCTTCCTTGCAATGATCAGGTTCAACCATTTCCTTAGCCTTGGAGATTAACTAATCTTCTTTCTCACAAGGTTCAAGAATGAGTTTTTTAATAACCTTACCACTACGAAGAGTAATGACTAATTTGACTTGATCCAGCTGTTGGCTTCTAGAACTACTTATACTTGAATTGTACTACCCTTTGGGATTTTGCTAGGATTGAGATGGAAACTTACCTTTCTTCTAAAAACTAAAAGCAGATGTGAACTTTGCAAAGTATCTTTCAAATCAATCATGGTTTGAGCATTTTAAGCGTTGATTGTCTCTTGCTTTTTAATGAATGTATGTAATATTTTCTCAAGATTTCTTTTAGGAGGAGGAATATAAGAAGGTATATATCTGACACGACAAAGAGATTGATGTCTTCTCCCAAGGGCAGGAGTGTCGAAGTAATAAATAACCCGGCAAGACCAGGGTCGAACCACAGGGAGGTTATTGTACAAATTATAAATAACAACAATTCCACAACAACAATAATAACAATAACAACAACAACAACAATAATAATAGTACTAGTAGTGGTAGTAGTAGTAGTAATGATAACAACAATAATAAAGAGAAAGAAGAAGATGAGAACTTTG